>CAAKHC010019494.1:5391-18712 GCA_901007825.1 Macroramphosus scolopax | reverse complement strand
CGGAGAACTCGGAGGATCTTTACGACTGAGATCGCACTTGAGCCACACACACACACACACACACACACACACACACACACACACACACACACACACACACACACACACACACACACAGACTGAGTTGGTTAATTTGTGCTCCTGTTTCAGAGTCCTGATATTTAGACACACATTCATATACTGTATAGTTAAAGTTAAAGTAATGAGGTTTTGATACTGACTGCAGGAAGAAGGAGACCAGTGAGACGCTGACGACCAGCAGGTCCAGTAGGTTGAACCAGTTGCGACAGAAGGAGCCCTGATGGAGGAACGCTCCGTGGACGGTCATCTGATGGACAGACAGACGTCAGAATACAACAACCAGACAAACAACCAAAGTTCCTGTTTACTGAGTCCCTTTCACCTTTAGCAGGATCTCCACAGTGAAGATGGAGGTGAAGGCGTAGTCTGCATATCCCAGAACCTTCAAACAAAACCAGAACAGATTGTGAGTTCGGCCGAGTCCTCCTGACGAGTGTTTCACAGAACCTCTGTGTCCGTCCTGTTGGACTCACATGTGGTGCAGCAGATTCACAAACTGAAGAACATTTTCATCCTCTGGGATCCACCGTGAGGTTCTGACCATCTTTAGGTTCATACAGTTTCTACTGTCACACTCACAAGTCACACGAGTCACACGAGTCCCTGCTTACAGGTCCTGAGTCAATGGAGTCACAGCTCGGCCGACTCGTCTCAAGTCATGACACTGCTGAGACGAGTCAAATGATCCCAGAGACCAAAACAAGATGCAGACGTCTGAGTTAAAGACAAGAGGTGACGGGTCAGTCCCGGGCCACGAGGGAGGGGTCCCAGTTCACGAGGGAGGGGTCCCAGTTCACGAGGGAGGGGGCCCAGTTCACGAGGGAGGGGGCCCAGTTCACGAGGGAGGGGGCCCAGTTCACGAGGGAGGGGTCCCAGTTCACGAGGGAGGGGTCCCAGTTCACGAGGGAGGGGTCCCGGGTTAAAACCTAAGAAGTGTCATGTCAAACAGATGACTACAGGTACAAGTCCTAAACTTTGTGTTGTAACTGAACGGTGTGTTGTGTGTGTGTGTGTGTGTGTGTGTGTGTGTGTGTCTGTGTGTGTGTGTGTGTGTGTGTGTGTGTGTGTGTGTGTGTGTGTGTGTGTGTGTGTGTGTGTGTGTGTGTGTGTGTGTGTGTGTGTGTGTGTGTGTGTGTGTGTGTGTGTTTCTGTCCTCAGTTGCTGCTGATTGCTTCGCCGTGCGTGCCGACAGCTGCTGCTAGCGCACACGTCCATGTTCAGACAGTAAACTGGTGATTTTCTCTCTGCGTGAGTTTCCCTCTTTAACCCGGTTAGTCACTGACCCATTTCTGCTGTGTCATCGACTGAAGCCCCGCCCCCCCCCGGTTCAAGCAGCTCCTCACTCAGCCTCCTCCCATTGATTGTGTGTTAAAGATGGCGTCCAGCTTCTTCTCCGTCTGCAGCTCCATTAAAGCATCTCGCTGTCTCGGTCCACTAGTTTACTTTGTATTGTTGCCGTTACTGTGGCGACAACATTCAAGCGCTCAGATGATCAAGATGAAGAATATTGACATTCTACACTCACCATTGATGACCTGGAAGCGGATCAGATTCATCAGAATCAATTAATAATAAATATGTACCATCAGCTAACATTGTGAAGGTGCATCCCAACAAACATTTCATATTATGTTCTAATATGTTTGGAGAGCTGCTGTGAGTTATTGAGACATGTTGAGGTGCTGCAGTGATATCTAACCTGGAACTCATCATCATCTTCATCCTATCACGTCACCCGACTTTAACTGAAACTTAATCCAAACACAGATCTGCTGGCAGTTTCACACTCACGTTGTTCCTGAAGGAGTGGGCTCTGATTGGATCCTCAGCAGCCAATGAGCAGCTGCTGAGGATGATGAAGACAAGGATGAGGTTGCAGAAGATGTGGTGGTGGATGAGCATGTGACAGCCCACTCGGATGCTGGAGACAAAGAGACATTAGAGTAAAAACATCAGACAACATGAGCTACAGCGCTGCACGCACAGCATGATGGGAGCTGGAGTCCGGTGTCGGTCCAGAACATCTGACGGGAAACACCGAGACCATCAGACTCACGGGTTGGTGTTGCTGAGGCAGAAGAACGCACTCCCTTCTGGGATTGGAAGAACCTTCTCTTTAGGTGGAGCCAGGTCGGCCATCTTCAGCTGGACTCCTCCGTCTGAGAGGAGCAGAGGAGGTGTACACACACACACACACACACACACACACACACACACACACACACACACACACACAGACACACACACGCACACACAGAAGTTGAACAACCTCCACCTGGTTTAGTTTGTTTTGATTTGAGACCCGGCCCTGGAGATGTCGGCCATGTTGGATCTCTAACGTCACTACTGACCTTCTTCTCCCTCTGGAAGCTCCTCCTCCTCCTCCTCCTCGTACTCCGTGTCTTCATCAATGTCCACCTGCGGAGAGGAGGTTCAACTGATGGACTCCATCAACACAGAGAGATTGTAAATGAACGTCAGCTCTTCTCTTCACCTTCACTTGCTCCTCCTCCGTCTCCTCCGTCTCCTCTGCTCCCTCCGTCTTATTCCTGCATGAAACACAGAAACATCAACCAGAGTCTTCATCCGTCTCCCCCTCCTACTCATCCCGCCAACACTCACTCTTTTTTCTTGTCGTCTCCGTCTCCTCCAGCCAGGTTGTCCACGGCGATGGCCAAGAAGACGTTCAGCAGGATGTCTGACACGCTAAGAACACGCAACCTTGTGATTTAGTTTTCCTGCGATACCTGAATGCATCTACAGACGTGTGTTGTTTCCTTGATTGACAGCTGTCTCAGCCAATCACAGCTGATTGTTTTGTTTACATCACGGCGACATTACCTGACCAACGTTACTAAGCCTGCAGGTGAAGGATACAGTTACCACAGATGAAGAGGATGACGAAGTAAACGCAGACGATCATCCCTGGAAACACGGGACCGCCATACGCCATGATGCCGTCATACATCACCATGTTCCAGTCCTCACCTGTGAGGATCTGCACACGCACACAGTCAGAGGATCCTCGGCCACCAGCCATGACATCGTCATGACATCACAGCCGACCGGTTGTTACCTGGAAGCAGGTGAGCAGCGCCTGCGGGAAGGCGTCGAAGGTGCTGCGTTTGGTCTGCGTCTCGTCAAAGTTGAACTTGCCTCCGAACAGCTGCATGCCGAGCAAAGCAAAGATGATGAGGAAGAGGAAGAGGAGGAGCAGCAGGGAGGCAATAGACTTCATGGAGTTCAGCAGGGACGCCACCAGGTTGGACAGGGCCGTCCAATGGCTGAGCAGAAAGAGAGTGACATCAGAGGTGGCGCCGATGAGTCACTAATGACCTCACCTGCTGCAGGTGTGTCTTCTCACCGTGTGACCTTGAAGATGCGGAGCAGGCGGACGCAGCGCAGCACGGAGATCCCCAGAGGAGGCATGATGTCCAGCTCCACCAGGATGGTCTCCATGATGCCGCCACACACCACGAAGCAGTCGAAGCGGTTGAAGAACGCCACGAAGTAATGAGCCAGCCCGAGGCTGTACATCTTCAACATCATCTCCACCGTGAACAGCGACAGCAGCACCTTGTTGGCGATGTCTGCACACACACGGGACATTTATTCATCGTGACATTCACGTCTGTGAGTTGTAATCACACCGATGGATTCGTACCCTGAACTTGTGTCAGCCAATCAGGTTGGTTGTAGTGCTCCGAAGCGCTGAGGGACGTGTTGAGGAAGACGAGCAGCAGAACCAGCCAGTAGAACGTCACCGATTTCACGGCGGTGCGACAGTTCCTGCGACACACCCGGTTCCACCGCTGCAGCGTCCGGCTGGAGGAGAGGAATTCAAACAAGTTAATAAAATCTAAATAAATACGGTTCAGTTTGATCAGCAGCCTTTTACTTTTCATTGTTGTTATTGTTGTTATTGTTTCCTCACCAGCAGCCGACCTTCATCATTTGAGCACTGAAAGGAGACAGAACAGAAACAGAACCAGTAACCAGTTTGTCCTGCAGGTGGCGTCAGAAGCCATGTGACTCACATTGAAAGGGTTCGTCTTCTGGAGACCAGGAGACTCTTAAAGACCTGCAGATGCACTTCCTGTCTGACTTATCGGGACTCGATCAACTGTGTAAAAGTATTTGACCATCGATGAGACCCCGTGATGTCATCGATCCTCTGACAGACTTCAGTTTGGCACTTCTGCCAGTCGACATCTTGTTTTGACGGTCGCCCTGACTTCTAAACAATCTTATGCCCCCTGCTGGTCATTCAAGAGAACGCAGACCGGTTCTAGCTGAAACTACGATGTGAGGTACTTCACATCCTACTCGGATCCCAGACTGGATGGAGAGTTTTACCAGCAGGCCTGGCAGCAGTTGGTGTGTTCCTCATCGATGTTCTCCGTGTTCTCAGATGCAGTTTCACTCGCAGGGAGACTCGCTGAGGGACACAGGAGACAATCGGTCAGTTTATATTTCATCTTTAAATGACAACAAGAGGAATGTTAATGTGTCTGAGCACCGGGAAGATTCATTCTGTTATCTTAACGTCATCACAGCTGAGACACTGAGAATGAAATCTGAGAAACAGGGTCAGATGAAGAGGAGGGAGGACAGAGACCCAGATACCAGACGTCTTTCTACATTTAGACTGAAGCCAGGAGCTGAGAAACTCATGTGACACTCAGTGTGTGAAACCGGTTTATCTCTGTGAGGTGAAGTTAGAGTAACATCAAGGACCCGGAGGTGGATCAGGGACCGGATCAGGGGCCCGATCAGGGATCTGGAGGTGGATCAGAGACCCGGAGGTGGATCAGGGACCCGATCAGGGATCTGGAGGTGGATCAGGGACCCGATCAGGGACCGGATCAGGGACCCGGAGGTGGATCAGGGACCCGATCAGGGATCTGGAGGTGGATCAGGGACCCGATCAGGGATCCGGAGGTGGATCAGGGACCCGGAGGTGGATCAGGGACCCGATCAGGGACCCGGAGGTGGATCAGGGACTCACCTCACTGTCCACTTGTGTATTTATTGTCGTGGAGGTCAGAGAGGAAACAGTTTGTCATTCAGTGATGACGATTCATGTGCGTGTTTGAATCCTCCGTTTTAAAGTTTGTTCAGGTAGATTAGTTCCAACACTCAGCTCAGCATCACTTTTGTAGCTATGGTAACCACCTGTGTGTGTGTGTGAGTGTGTGTAGGTGTGTGTTACTGTGTGTGTGAGTGTGTAGGTGTTTCACCATGCGTATCGTTGGAGTGACTGAACCATCCGAACTTTCCTCTCTTCTTATCCGACAGGTCGCCCAGAGATGGACCTGCGACACACACACACACACACACACACACACACACACACACACACACACACACACACACACACACACACACACACACACACACACACACACACATTGTGATAATTGACATTTGTTAACTTCTTTCATTAACTTCCATCAGAAGTCGTTTCAACTTCGTCGTCTAGATCAGAAAATATTTACTGTGACTTCATGTACTGGTTGAACTGGGCGTCAGCTGGGGGCGGAGTCAAGACGACATCAATAAACAGCTGTGTCTTACGTGGGTTTCCGTCCTCGTCCAGTTCGTCCATGTCCTCCGCCTGAGTGATCCAGTCCATGTATCCACACAGGTCCTCCTCCATCTGCTGCTTCTCCCGCAGCTTCTGGAAGTCTCCCCGAGCCTTCGCCTTCTCCCTCTCTTTACTGAACTCTCTGCAGCCAACAAGCAACATTCAAACAACGTTCAGCACAACTGACAAATGCAACTTGTGTTTCATCTTCCCGTGATCGATGTGCAGGTGTACGGTGAGAGGGGACGAACCCGCTGAGGACACCGAGAACCAGGTTCAGGACGAAGAACGAGCCGAAAATCACCAGACTGACGAAATAAACCCACGGCAGCTCGAAACCGATGGCATCGTTCATCTGCACACAAACAGATGGTGAAGAAGACGAGCAGAGATCATGTCGTTCAGGACAGGTGACCTTCTGGTCATTTACCCAGTACAGCACGTCCGTCCATCCCTCCATGGTGATGCACTGGAACACCGTCAGCATGGCGAAGAAGAAGTTGTCGAAGTTGGTGATTCCTCCGTTGGGACCGTCCCACCGCCCGCGACACTCCGATCCGTTAACGTTACACTGGCGTCCGTGACCGGCGAAGGCACACGGCACCGGGTCGTCCTCCACATAGTTATCTGCAGAGACATTCAGATCACATACGGTCCAGAAACCAGAAGCTCTTTTATGATGACGATCAGCAACAAGTATCGTTATCTGAGAGTATTTTATATTCATAGAATTTATTCCAAATAAAACCTGCTAGTACTTATAAACATAAATACTGTTTATATTATCTTGATATTTGAGACCATTATTGCGTCTACCTGCTGACGTTGATCAGGGATGAAATGAAAGTAATTATAGAAAGAAAACGTCTGATAGTGTCTAAACATTGTGTAGATGATCCCATCGTCGGTCAGCGATGGTGGACGCAGCTTTGGTCTCTGGATGAATGTCGGGGATGAAGGTAACCTGCTCCTATGTAGTAGCAGGTCTTGTGCATTCGTCCGATGAAGAGCTCCAGACCAATGATGGCGTAGATGATGATGACAAAGAGAACCAGCAGAGCGATGTGGAGCAGAGGGACCATCGCCTTCATGATGGAGTTCAACACGATCTGGAGACCTGAAGGACAAACAAACGCACAGAGGTTGAACAACCGATCCGTCACTCGGGCGCTCTCTCATCTCTCTCAGGCCCTGAACTCACTGGGAACTCCAGAAACCAGCCGGAGGGGCCTCAGGACCCTGAAGGCCCTCAGAGCTTTGACATCCAGGCCTCCAGGTTTACCTGGAACATGATGGGTGGTCGCCTGCTCGCCAGACTTGTGAGTCATCGTCTCCAAGACGACACTGAACAAGCTGCACAAACAATAACACACGAAGAAGAACAAGTAGAAGAGAGAGAGTCAGTTTAAGATAAGACCGACTGCATGTGACTGAGAGGAGCAGAGGTCCCAGTTTTGAGCCCTGAGGGACACCACAGCTAATTCAACACCGGAGAATCATCTGCACCACTCTGATCCAGAGGAGATGACGAGGAAGAGGCTGGTGTTCATTTAACACTTGAAGTGAAAAGAAAAGAACCAAAGTGATTTGTAGTTCAGACCGAATAAAACATCACACAAATAAAATCAGTCTTACAGAAAACATAATAATAATAACAAGAAGACCTGCACGTGTGGACACGTCAGACAAGAAGAAAAGTTGCTTTCAAATCTGATTCAGTGTACCTGGAAGGTCTTTCCAAGCTGAGGATCGAGGACAGAAAAAGATCTGAACATCTAAACAGCCTGTTTGGACGGTTCAATGGATCCTAACAGAAACTGCTGCTGAGAGACTAAAACTAGATTTATAGAAACCTTTGTGTATCAGCTCTGGAAAGTGGAACACAGTGTCCTCAGGTAGCGTTACCATGACAACCGACATTGTCATCGCCTTGAGGTTGTCCAGTCATGTCGCTGTCCTGCTGCGAGGTCACAGTCCAACATTGAGGACGAAGCTCGGGACCTGCAGGACTAGCGGGGACCTCACGAAGTGTCTCGTCTGGTGTAAAAAACTCTCTGAACTCTCTAAAAATCACTTGTAGTAAAGTCCGGTGGTTTGTTGACCATCTCTGGACGTCATCTGATGTCCTTCTTTGCTCTGTCATCATTACTGCGGCCACTAGAGGGCGACTGTCACGTTAGTACATTTGTTTTTAATAAACTGACCACAATGTTTTCACAAGAGGAAACAGTTTGTCACATAAGGTTCTTTCTTCTTATCCGGATGAATCTACAACATGTCTTTTATTTATCAGATGAGTTCTTTAACAAAGAACAAACACACAAATGTTTCTCTATTTATTTATTCATTCATTCTTATTCTTTTATTTAGTATTTGATTCCTCTCTTGTCTTCCAAAATAAATAATCAATAACTGATCCATGAACGAGATGATATTCGAACATAAAGACGTCTAATAATTTACAGTTTGGGATGTTTTCAGTCTATGATGAGTCAGAAAGATCTAACCATCCTCAGCTGTGGTCCTGTGACTCGTTACAGTTCATTACTGTTAAGATGTGACCACACACAGCTCACGTCTTCTCAGAACGCGAGCTGCTGCAGCCCTGAAGCGCTGCAGCTTCACCCCTCAGTGACTGCGGCGGTTTGTATCGAAATACAGGCGCTTGTGTGCGAGTATTTAGAGCAGTTTAGTTACAGTCAGCGCAGCCGGCCGTCACAAAGACTCAGCAGAAAGTCACAAGATCCAGAGAAATTGTTGCATTGCTGTGGGGTTCTTCCACCGGCCGGAGAACACGAGGCCGCAGCATTTACTGCAGTCAGGTCACATTTACTGCAGTCAGCTGGTGTTTACTGCAGTCAGGTCGTGTTTACTGCAGTTAAGTCGTATTTACTGCAGTCAGCTTGTATTTACAGCAGTCAGGTCGTGTTTACTGCAGTTAAGTCGTATTTACTGCAGTCAGGTTGTATTTACTGCAGTCAGGTTTATTTACAGCAATCGACTGAGATGATGAGATGGAAAACCAGAATTTGAAGAAAGAACCCGAGAACAGAACCACATCCACGGCTCTTACCCGACGATGACGATGACGAAGTCCAGCAGGTTCCAGCCGTTGCGGATGTAGGAGCTGGGGTGCATCACCAGGCCATAGGCCAGGATCTTTAGGAAGGTTTCCATGGTGAAGATGATGAGGAACACGTACTCCACTTGTTCCTGCAGACAGAACTCAAAACTTTCAGCATCTATTTTATACAGAGAAAAAGATTCACAAACTCTCGATCACTCTGATGATGCAGCACACAAACAAGATGGTCAATGATATGGATCCCGATCAATAACTGAAGCTGCGTCCTGTAAGTTTCTATCCGAACATTTAATTAGTCGTCCACCAGCAGATCAGTGCAAAAGAAGAAGATATAGCCACTTTCAACATTGATCCTCTGCTCGTGACTCGTACGGAGGTGTGAGCAGCTGCATGTGTTGTGTCTGTGTTGTGTCTGTGTGTTGTGTCTGTGTTGTGTCTGTGTGTTGTGTCTGTGTGTTGTGTCTGTGTGTTGTGTCTGTGTTGTGTCTGTGTGTTGTGTCTGTGTTGTGTCTGTGTGTTGTGTCTGTGTGTTGTGTCTGTGTTGTGTCTGTGTTGTGTCTGTGTTGTGTCTGTGTTGTCTGTGTTGTGTCTGTGTTGTGTCTGTGTTGTGTCTGTGTTGTGTCTGTGTTGTGTCTGTGTGTAGCTGGACTCACCAGATCGTGGTTGGTGGAGTTGGAGTCGTCCTCAGGAAACGGTTTGGAGACCCCCAGAGCAACGCAGTTAGCAAAGATGGCTAACAGGATGAAGATATCAAACGGTCTGAGAGACGCTAAGGAAGCTTGGTGGGTTAAAACAAACATGTTAAAGCCTTCTGGGAGCCTCTTCATTCTGATTGGCCCTCAGGCTCTGACATCAGCACATCCAGTCACAACAAAGGATACTTCCACTCAACAATGGAGAGCGCAGCGCGTCTGATTGGGTTGTTGAGTTTCAGGCAGTATAACGCTCTGGGAGCCCGCTGGACCTGATTACTGCCCTGGACCTGAGGAAGAGGAGTCACATCGTCTTCATCATCATCAATATATATTATCAGCATCATCATCAATATATTTAGCATCATTGGAGAAATGACATTTTGACTCTCATCATGTTTAACCTGTCTGTCTCTCTCAGTGTGTTGTCTCACCTGTCTCTTGGTGTGTTGTCTCACCTGTCTGTTGGTGTGTTGTCTCACCTGTCTGTTGGTGTGCTGTCTCACCTGTCTCTTGGTGTGTTGTCTCACCTGTCTCTTGGTGTGTTGTCTCACCTGTCTCTTGGTGTGTTGTCTCACCTGTCTCTTGGTGTGTTGTCTCACCTGTCTCTTGGTGTGTTGTCTCACCTGTCTCTTGGTTGTTGTCTCACCTGTCTCTTGGTGTGTTGTCTCACCTGTTTCTTGGCGTGCAGCCCTCTCCTCCTCTGTGTTCCGGTCGAGCTGGTTGTGGAGTGCAGCGTGTCAGTCCTCGTCATCCTCACTCCTCCTTCATCTTCCCCGTCCAGCTCTTGGTCCCAGTCTTCGGCCCTCTCCTCTTCTTCTTCTCTTCCATCCCCTTCTCCTCCCTCTTCCTCCTCCTCCGCCTCCCCTCCTCCGTCCTCGCCATCCACTGCCTTGGTGTAGCCGTTCCGAGCGGCAGCTGGAAACAGACAGACAGGCTGCGATTACTGAAACGTGTTGAGATGTTTCCTGCAGCAGAACAGAAGCTTGTTTATCCTCAGAACGAAGCAGAGCTCATTAAAGATGTTCAGTTGGAGTGTAGAAGGTTTGTCTGTGGATGCCAGCTGGTTGCTGTGAGGGAGCAGCGCTCGTCAGTGTTACTGTGTTTACTATCAGCAGTGATCAATATATCGATCACCATCTATTTGTAGGGAAACCTCTTATCGAGTTACGCTGTCCAAAAGAAAAGATGCCGAAGTCAGCGGATCTGCCCGTAAATATAAAGTTGAGTTGTTTGGTAACAAACATTCATCTACCAGACCTTCCTTCGCTCTTCCTTTCTTTGTCTTCCCTCCCTCCTCCCTCGCTTCATTCCTTCCTTCTGTCCTTTCTTTCTTCCTGCTATCCTTCTCTCCTTACATGATATTGTCTTTGGACTAAGTGGATTTGGTTTACTAGATCAGGAAGAATGTTTGTGTGTGTGTGCGTCTTCCTGGACACACTGAACTGCCCCACAATGCATTGCATGTCCTCAGACTGCATGATGGACTCGTAATGTGCAGCTTCAGTCAGACATTGTTTGCTTCCTAGAAGACTTCCCAGCATGCATTTGAGTTTTGTTTCCATCCATTTGCAGAATCTTGACAAGTAAACAAATGGGAAATAATATTTATTTATGTAGAAAACAAAGAGCTTCACACACGAAGATAAAACAGTTGAAGTGTCCTGAAATCAGGAGAAACTCTCAGGGAGACTAAAGAGGTCAGTGGTTCTGCTGACCTGATTTCCTCAGGCAGCTCGTCAAGAGCTTCAGTATCTGCGATGTTCTGTCATCTCCAGTTTTCAGCCCCTCTGATCTCAGTAAGAGTTCAAAGGTCAAAGATAAAACACAGCGAACTGCCTTCAGATCAGCAGTGAGATCTTCAGGTCAAACAGGCTGAGATCTCTCCTCTCTGGAGATGTTTGGTCGAGGAAGACGAAGGTGAAGCTGAAGACGAAGGTCAAGATGAAAATGAAGGTGACAATGAAGCTATAGACAAAGGTGAAGATTAAAGTGAAGACGAAGATGAAGGTGAAGAAGCGGTATGCGGATGTGACAGCGTAAAAAATATTCTCTGTTTAAAATATTGGTAATATAATAAATAATTGTTTTAACTGGAGCGAGCGAGTGGATGAACAACATGACGTCTTCATCATCTTCGTTTGTGATTGACCTCCATGAGGCTGAGAGAGGAAGAGGATGAAGACGAGAGGCAACAGAGGAAGTAAAGTGAACTGAGAGACGAGATATACACAGAAATATTGTAGTGAACAGCTGTGACCTAGATCTGTGTGTGTACATGTGTGTGTGTGTGTGTACATGTGTGTGTACCTGAGAGCACACACACATGTACACACACACACACAGATAAACCCATGATGAACGACACAGTGAGATTACACGATGATCTGCCGCCTCTCTCGACCTTCGCTCAGTGATTTCCTAGATTCTGTTTCCCAGAATGCCTTGCTCTTGTGTACGGCTGTGACAGAGCCGGTCAGCGAGCGCAGGGAGTCGGAGAGACTCCTGATGAGGCGTTTTGCCGAGTGTTGGCTCATCAGCCTGGTTTCATCCACGTTTACAGAAAGATAATCTTAAAATGGACGAATGTTTCCCTCTGAGAGAATATCATCAGGTCAGTAAGTGGGCGGGGCCAAGTCAGGTGGGCGTGTCCAGAGATTCATTAGGGGACAGGCAGAGAAGAAAGCTGAACTGTAATTGGTCCGAACCAATTTTTGTTTCTTTCTTTGTGATCAACAATATTGACCCGTTCAAATCTGAGGCCGGTCAGATCCATAACTTCCAATTTAAGCTCCGCCCACGTCTCATCCCCGCCCACTCCACGTATGGATACAGATAACTGTTACTCGCTCGTCCCCACAAATGGGAATCACTTGATTTCCTCCTTTGCTCTGTTGTAATTCCTTCCGCCACTAGAGGGCGCCTCGCTTGTGATCCAACATGTTTGCAGTAACGACAAAAAAACACAAGGAAGAGTCGGACACATTCCATTTCGACCAAATGACGGCAGCAGTCAGGAGTTTCATCCTGAATGTCACAAACGTCAAACGGGATCTGTCGAATGGTTGTTGAGTTATTTCAGATCGGACCGGCGACTTGAAACGAGAGGAAAGTCGGACTTTATGCATGTTGATGTTTGTAGAGAAACTAACGGCTGCCTGGCGAGAATCAACTCCTGATTTGTGCAAATGTGCTGCTTCGTAGAGTTTCTGCATCAGTGGCGTCCGTCCACTGAGCAGCTGCGGTCTGGATGGCGCAGGTCACATGACTGTGGGTCACGTTGTTTGGTCGCTGAGGAGGAGCTGGTGGAGCTGTTCCCCCGCAGCACCAAGAGAAACCGACTAATTATCCCCGAATTATCCTGAGTCAACGAGATCGTCCTGACAACGGCATCAACGCACGCTGGGGGAGAGAGTCTGTTCGTCTCTCCATCTTTGTGAGACCAGTGAGAACCTTCTGGACGCTTCAGGGTTCCGACTAGGTCCTTCAGGTTCAGTTTAGAACTGGATTGTGGTTCAAGTTGGAACCAGGTTCAGGCAGATGTTAGAACTGGGTTCAGGTCCAGGTTCGGGTGAGGGGCCTGGGGGACATCATGTTGATGAGGGTCCTCACTAAGACAGAAATACAATCGTGTGTGTGTATGTGTAGCAGGGCATCCCATCACTCGCACACAACCCTGCGTCCGCCTTGTTAACTTTCTATTTTTCTGTGTGTGTGTGTGTGTGTGTGTGTGTGTGTGTGTGTGTGTGTGTGTGTCTGAGTACATGAGCCTCCTCACAACGTCTTGCCAGCATCAGTTGGCAGCCTATTAGCTCCACATTAGCATTAGGAACGTGTTCCTCCAGGGATGGTGGTCCAAGCTGATCCCTGTGATCT
>CAAKHC010019490.1:81854-124689 GCA_901007825.1 Macroramphosus scolopax | reverse complement strand
TGAAAAACAGAGTACGTATGTTATCAAGCCACGTAGAAAACCACCAGGTGAACTTAAAATGATTATAAAGTCTTCTGATTGATGTTTATGTAAGAGTTGGCTCATGGCTCTCAGACGACATTTGAAGTGTGCACAGTTGAATGGGCCTGAATTTCTGAAAAGTCAAGTTCAAAGTTCATTTATTGATTGTGCAAATCGCAGATAAGGATGCGATTTAGGTGCTTTAAGAAAGTCTCAACCATGTCAAATCATTTCAACCACAAACTTACAGACATGGACACAATGTCATTAAAGTGCTCTGAAGATCATGTGATGATTTTAAAAGAGATAGAATCAACCTAATCAAACTACCACAATCCTCCTCCTCAATGATGTGAGGTTAAACAGCATGAGCTTATGATGAAGAGGAACTCACTTCGGTCCCTGCGCCCCCTCCGGTAGCTGGTCCACAATGCTGATGAGTTTGTCGGTCCAGTCCCCAGCGGAGCGGATGTGAACGCTGAAGAAGTCCTCCTCGGGGGCAGAGGTCATGGTGAACGGGTGCCACTCCAGCTGCGAGATGGCCGGGCAGTTGAGGAAGACGTACTGACCCACCTCCATCTTGAAACCGTTCTTCACCAGCTGCAGCTCCAACACCTTGGACGGCCGCATCACGATCTGAAAGTCACGTGTGGTGGCGTTACAGAAGTCAGGCGAAGTCATGGGTACATAACCCGACAACCGATTCGGGAGCCAAACTCACCTTCCTGTACTTGACCGCCTGCATGTAACGAATGAAACGGAGCAGACGTTCACAGAGGTACAGAATCATCGGACCGATCACCCAAATCCAGGTCTGGAACAGATGAGCAGTGTGTCTTAGTGTAACATGAAATACCTGCAGCAGCTTTAAAAACTGTTGTCATCAGTTTGACTTGGTCGAACCTGTGGAAACCCTCCTGCAAACTGCGGGATGGGACACTCGGGGATCCGTCCCCACTCATCACTGCGGTCTTTGCAGAGGGTGAAGTTGTGTGGTGGTTTGGTTTCCTGTTGACTCCTCACGATGCGCCTGTACGTGACACACAAGTCAGACCTGCTCGCAACAACAACAACAACAACAACAACCTCCACTGAAGTTAAAGAGAGCTCGCTCTCACCCGGCTCCGTGGAAGACGAGCCCGGCGAAGAAGATGATGAAGAGATGGTGCGTGAACCAGAAGACTTCGAAGTAGCTGCGCCTGATGACCTCCATGGAGGAGGTGATGATGATGATGAGGGCCAGGGTGATGATGACCCCCGTGAGGCCGGCGATGGTGGTGAAGACGAGGTAGGTTGGACCCTGCTGCGCATCCTGACGCACAGGAAGAGAGACACACTCAGGAAGATGATGGAGACGTAAAATATGGACTCTTTGTTGTCCTGCCACACTCACACCATCCAGAGTCAGTGTCATGCCGATACCGATACAGAGAATTGGATCAGCCCATCTTTGTCGTACCTCACAAATACAGTTGAAAAGTTGGTGGATAACTTACGATGTCCGTCCTCCGGATCGGGTTCAGGTAGGTGGTGTTTCCTGTGTCCTCCAGGTTGGACAATGCAGTGCTGAGTTTGTCATAAACCCCTCGTCTGCTGTTGTTGTACCACTCCACGTTCAACAGATGGGCGATTACGTGGACGGCTGTCAGAGGGGGAGAGACCAGTTAATGCTGCTGGACGACTTCAGCGTTTCTCTGCATAAAAAACACTTAATGATTCTACATATAAAAAAATATCTAAGGATTGCATGTAATAATATAATAAACATTTGAATACTTTTACCGAGTTTTTAAGTAAAAATAGATTTGAAATGTTTGCTGCCAACAAGAGACAACAAGAGGTCGGGATTCTCTTATCTTTCTACCAAAAGTACAAAAAGTCCTTTAAAGACACGCTGTGTCAATATTTGAGATTTCATTTGTCTTCTCTGCACGACCCCCTTTTCAACCACGTGACCTGTGCACGTCTCTTTGTAGGACGTACGATAAGGTGGGAAAAGGTTCACACACTTTATCGATAAGCTGCAGATCTGATGACTAAACATACAATCACGACACTCGCAAAATAAGCTGCTGACTGTAGATGCAAAGTTAATTAACTTGCAGATAATTGATAAAATAATCTTCTGTCTGCCTTTTTCTTTTGTTTTTTTTTACTAACAAGTAATTCGATCTGAAGACGGAAAAAGGTTTGTTAAAATATCTGAAATAAGATCACCTGTCATCAATGCTATCATGTACGCCACCAGCTTGTGGAAACTTATGTTCTTGTCCAGCTGTTTCCTCATAGTTCTGCTGCAACACTGACAAGATAAAGGAGGGAGGAAGGAAGGTCAGAAGTTTAAGTGAGAAAACAATGCGATCTTTCCAGTGGAGTCACTTAACATTCACTAACCTGCATCGACTAGGCAGGTTGTCTTTTATTGGATATTACAGGGTGTCATTGTGATCATCACTGTGATCGCCTCATGCAAAGCCTCTACTGTCACACACTGGTGTGAAAATCATCACTGAGCACTAAAATACTGCAGAATATTTAAGGTGGAAATACAGAGGACCTTATAAAAGCTTCAGGACATCATGTGAAACAGCAATTTTTGATGTCTATGGGATCAAGTAACATGATCATGATCCCAAAGGCATCCAGGGAAACAAAGCAGGTAAACTAAGAAGGGGAATCTTATTCAAAGCTGTCTGAGGAGAAGCCTTTGAAAACCTCTGGATTCAAGTAAAGGAAGCAGGAAAACAATTTCGCCTGACTCATAAAAATAATGATTTGAAAAGGAGAAAGAAAAGAATGAATTTGAAGTTCAAAGGGAGTCTTTGATTCACATGCAGCAGTCAAACTAGTTTGTATGACAGTGTAATGCTCCACCTGATGGAGAGGGAGTACCTCACCCTGCTGAAGCACGCACACGCACACCAACACACACACACACACACGGATCTTACCACGAAGGAGCCTCGGATCAGAGACATCAGGTTTCTGCAGACCGGCAGCAGGATCAGCATGCAGTTGAAGTTGAGCACAGCTGCAGGGGCTCTGGCCCAGGCCAGGGCAGACTGGGATAAAATAAAAACATATTTAAATGCTTTCAAATGAGTCCAACTGCAAAGAAAGTCACATCACATGTGACAATTTTGAAGCCGTCCGACTCACCCCGAGAAGATGACGGGTGTAGAAAAATTGATCCCCCAAATCATAGAAGAAATAAAACCAGACAAACAGAAAGATGTTGATGGCCATCCAGATCATCTGCAAACACAAACATCATATCACACAGAACGAACAGCGAGGTCAACGTGCAGCAGTTTGTAGATTATAACAGCCACTAGTAGGATTCTGTACTTTCTAAAAGATCTACAGTGTGAATATTAACTCACCAGCGTGAAGGACGTGAGTCCATTGTTGATAATCCAGTTACCCATTCTGACCACTTAATGACGCACCAGCTCCCTCGCTCCTGTTTTATACCTGCGGTCGGGACTCCTCCCTCGTCTGCAGGTGTGCTGGTGATGAGACACGAGGAAATAAAGCGCACGCCAGAGCGGAGTTGCACTATAGAGGAAGTTTAAAGGTGAGGTTCTTTCTTCTGTGGAGCTGAACGACCACATTCCAAGCAGCCGGGTTAGAAGAACCAGAGCAGACGACGGGAATGAGGAAGTACCTGTTGCACAATGTTGGACATTTTTCCTCTTGAATTATATTGAATTGCATTAAACTAAAAAAAAAAAAAAAGAGAAAGAAATAACGTGGAAACATCAGATTATTTTTATTTAAGTTTCAAGTAACACAGTAGTAGTAAAGGCACTGAACAGACAAAACAGAAACAATAACCAAACACTAAAAGCTCACTCAGTGTCAGTCTTGTTAATGCGACATCGATAAAGTTAATTACATCTGATATTTCCTTAAACGCTTAAAAGCAGAGCTGCAACGAGAAGTACAACTTTATATATATCAGTGGATTGTAAGACGTGTTTTGATAACTGATTGATTGCTTCTTTTTTTTTTAAGCTCCAGAATATCAAATGTAATTTAAAAAAAATGTCCTTTAGGTTTTGAACTGTTAGCTTGTAGAAATAATTCATTTTTTCCCTACTTTAAAATAATATTTCCATTGACCTTTTATGCGTTTTCATGATTTATATATATTTTTTTCATCTGTTTTTACAAGGCAGGCAGACGGAACAGTGAGCGACACAAGGCATTCTTCACAGCAGGTTTTTTTTTTCCACAGCCGGGCGACTTCCTCCTCCTCCGACGGTTTCTCGCCCTCCTGCTGTATTCGGAGTGCACGGAGTGCACGTAGTGGCGATGCAAACATGTGCAGAGGGACATTCATGGCATGAGCAGCCTGAGAGGAAGTAAACTGGGGATGTCCCGGTCGGCCTTCAGGGACCAACACTTGGCATGTTTCCCACACACCTGTACCTGACCCACTGCTGCTCCCTCAAGGCAGCCTTTGTGCATCGCTGCATATCTCAGCATGCTACATTCTTTGGTTCTCTGAGGCCTCGTGGTGCCGGCCGCGTACATGATCATCCAAAACAAAGACATCAGAAGACGCCTGACTCCCTTTTAAAACCGTGAATGAGTTCAGTTCTGTGCACTTGAGAAATGTTATCCTGCAACACATTGTTGTTTTTCCCCTCAAAAACAAATGTCGGTGTTAAATTACTCAAGAAGCCCTGCAACACCATTAAACTTCAATATTCACAGAATGCATTTCAACTATACAGGACATATGAGTGTTTACTCATCACCCATGACTGTGCACTCAGGCTACGTCCATATTGTCATCAATGATAGCCGTCTCCTGGTCTCCCAGCTGGCTGTTGAGATCAGGGGGTTGCGAGTTTCGGGGGTCCAGCAGCTCCAGCGGCTCCTCCGGCACCAACACCATGGTGGCGGCGGTGGAGTACGAAGGGGGCATATTCCCTCGCCTCCCCCTGTCTCCTCGCCTCCCACTCCGACAGCAGACGCAGTGCAGGCAGTCGTGGACGTTGTACTTGAAGAGGCGTCTGCAGGGGTGGCAGAACTGGTAGAAGAGGAGCATGAAGAGCACGGCCACGCTGTAGCAGACCAGCAGCTGGACGGCCAGCAGCGGGGCGCACACGTACTCGTAGAAGTCTGACTTGTAGAAATACCAGAGCGTGATGAGGAGGAAGTTCTCAATAAAGCGCCCGCAGTAGTAGATCGCCAGGCGATTCCAGCGCTGCTTCCTCTCGATGAGCTCTCGATGGGAGAGGTCGAGCTGCACCGCCGACCAGCAGAAGATGTTGATGCAGGCGTAGAGCAAAGTGAACATGCACAGCACTACAATGGTGCCCAGCTTAGAGAAGTTCTTCTCAATGTTCTCAGTCAGAGAGCCTTTCCTGGCCCAGAACTCCACCCAGGGGAGGAAGAAGAAGAAGAGCAGGTTAAGCATAACGACCAGTATCACCCAGTGGGTGAGCGCTGTGCTGAAGAGGACCAGCGCCGCGATCCGGGTGGCGATCTCCAACACCCTCCACACGATCATGCACAGGTAGGCAGCCGGGCGCAGCCGCACCTTGTAGTCATCGTATCTGATCTGGATGGCCAGCGAGCTGCACACCAGGGCCCCGTATGTGATGGAGATGAGAGTGATGACCATCAGAGTTACTGCCAACACAGATAGAAGTCCAGTATTTATCAACAACACAACACAGCTACTGCAGCAATCAAAAAAAGTTATATTATGATATATACCCGTGTGAACCCTCCAGCTTTCTTACCTCTGGGGGGGTAAAAGAACTTCTCCTGGATGGTGGCGTACAGCTGGAGCGTCAGCTGAGGGGTGGAGCCCAGAAACGCCTGGATGACAGCGGTGCGTTTGAAAGCGTTCCTGTGAGTGGCCAGGTTGCGCTCCGATTGGCCGATCTCCCACTCCATGGGCGTCCCGTGTCCCTTCTTCAGCTGGATCTTCCTGGAGATGGTGACGTACGGCTCCTCCCTTTTACCCGCTTTGTAATAGACCACCAGAGCCTCAAAACACCTGCAGGAAAACAACACAAGAGTGAGTGAGGGTGCAGTAACACTTTCAGGCCAACAGGGGGCAGTGTGATGTAACGTTCAATCTGAAGAATGTCACATGATGTTTTCAGATTTGTCATCTGAGAGATTAAAGTGTAATCACAATAAAAACTTAATTAAAACAAAATTATTATTATTACAATAAAAACAATAAAGAAACTAACAAAACGAACCAGTCAAAAGAGTCGATTTGTGGAATTGTTTTAAAACGGAAATGAAAACTTGTTTTACATTTAATGGATTGAAAATACAGCAGCAAGCAGCAACAAGGGGTCAGAGAGTCCAGTCGGGCGGAGTCACCATGGTAACTTAATCAGATCATGTTAAAAGTGGGGACGTGAGCACTGATAGTTTGATGCCAGTCGACCGAAGATTTGGTTTAATTCAGTCATGAGTTCACATCCTGTAAGAGAGGATCACTATATATGTCATGTCTCGTCTTCAGGATCATCTGACACAAGAAACGTTTTCACTTTCTATTTGGTGGTTTACAAGTAAACGATTGTGCAAATCTTCCCTCAAACTTCCTCAAAAAATAAAACGGAAATATCAGTTAGATTAACGTGACAGGTCTCATCATGTGTCGACAGCGGGACACTTGAGACGGGCGAATCACTGCCTCGCCCAAGTTGTCAAATAAGGAATTTTAGGTCTCGAGTTCAAACAGCAAGTTTGGTATCGATGCATGAAAGAGCTGCTGAGACGTGACCTCACTTCCTGTTTGGTGGCTCTGCCGCCGACTCTCATCGGCTGGGACGGATGAAACTGTTGACAGAAGATCCCGTTCGGTATGAGCTGCTCATCACTTGCTGCACATGAGGAATCTAATGAAAACTGAGCTTGAGGCTCAAACGTTGTGTTTACACAAAACTAAACGAACCGAGACTGTATAAACTACACTCAAGTTAAGATAAGATAAGATAAGATAAGAAACTGTATACAGTGAACTAAATTCATCCAATCTAAGATAACAAAACGTAAATTATATAAGCTTAACTAAACTATAGGTATTAACGAGCACAATACTGTGACGTGGAGGGTGAAGGCTCCGTCATAAACAGACATTTCTTTGTGATTCGCAGCTGAACTAACAGGCGGCTGCGAGTCCACCAGAGGGCAGAAGAATGGAAACACAGATTCCTGAGGCCTCAATGGATAACTGAACTCCCAGGGTGTGGCTGCAAGGTGAAAGCTCCCTGTGTTCAGTCACAGCAGGAGTCACACTCTATTTATAAAGTGGGAAGCCGGTTTTTTAACCTAAAGACGGACCTGTGCAAGAGAACACGGAGGGAAGTATTGTGATAGTTTTACATGTAACTGACTGAAGTGAGCTGAAAGTCCTGAACATCTGCATTCAACACCCAAACCCAGAGGAATCCTCACTGCAGTACTAAATCTCACACCCCGGCACTGGAATGTCAGTTCTTGCTCCAACGTATCTCCAAGAATCCCAACAAGAACATATATTTCTTCACGGTGCAGCGTAAACATGCTGCAGAGCTCTGGGCCTGAACACTCCTGAATCAGCAGTCAGCCATTTTCAGACGCTGTTGCTTCAGCTGCTTCTTCTTCTTCTTCTTCTTACGTTCTACTTACAGCGCAAATACGGCTCCATGCCGAGCTCCCACACTGGTCCTTGAACTGCGATTGACCCAAATGTCAGAGGCTGGCAGGGGAAATCATGCCGTTATTCCTGAGCAGACTCTTATCTCTGAATAAGCTCAAACACACACAGACTATATACACACTCCCAGACTGATAGTGCACAAGGTCGTTATAGACTCACACAGAAGGCACCAAAAAAAACCTGATTTACGGACATGCTTGCTTTGAGAATTTGGCAGCACAATGGGCTGAGAGAGCAGCATGAAGGGACTGAACTGGAGCCAACGTTCACTTAGGATTCTGTAAAGCAACTGAGCGGCGGACTGAATTTCACTTAAGGGGGAGAGAGGCAGCACAACTGATAAATGCATGAGCCAGAAAGATCAATATGCTGACTTCAGCGCCTTCTGGACTGAGAAAGAGGAAGCACACAGGTCTAAATATGCAATCTGTTTCCTCAGAGTGTCAATAATGCAGCCTGATAAACATCCCAATTCCCTTGAAGAAGACAGTAAAGACCCATTTGACACCGCGACACGCCGGATGTTCCCTCAGCGCAGCATTCAGGAAATTCTTGCAACCTCTCTTTAGCAAGATCATCCTGTTTTTTGCCCCCGTGGGATTACCCATCAGGCCTCTGGCACGGCCGCACCGGACTGTGCAGTTTGTAAAAACACAAAGAGAAACAAAACAAGAAGCTCTGCGTGCTGGGACGAGTCCAGGCTGACACAGTAATTATGTCGTTTCGGTTTCCTGCTTTGGGAGTCGGATCATGTTAATGAGACGAGTCCAGACAGGATCCACCCTGCAGGAGATAACAACTCCCTGCTGCATGTGTACATGCTCCAGTATGACCCAACACAGCTGAGAGAGAGCCCTTTGAGTATCTGAGAGAGGTTTGTTTGCAGATATCTCTGCAGTATGTCGGTTAGACTTCCACTTTTGATGACGAGATGTTTTACTTGGCAGGGACGAGATCAGAAAACACTAAGTGATGCAGGAAACCATTCGGAGGTGAAGTGATTAGCTTCGACCGCAGCGGGGCCTGAAACAGGAAGAGCTATAAATGAAACAGAAGAAGACAGAAGGATACGTTGCACCTTAAGAATGCTTACGTAATAATCCCTAGTTTTTACATCAGCTTGCAAGATTAGGAATAAAAGAGATAAAGTTTGTTACAAACCGGAGATGAACTGATGAATCAGACAAACATCCGCCTCAGCTGATATTCACCTTGCTGACTGCCATCGGCCCGTCAGCAAATAAGATGGGATTCACAGATGGCCGATGTTTATCTGTTTATGTGCCTTGACAACATCGACACCGACCAGCCGACAAACAACAAACGTTGCTTCATGAATTCATAAATGCTCTTTCAAAGAGAGTTTGAAGAAGGGCTGAAATTTATTCTAATTATAATGAAAATGTCTTTGTTTCCCCCACAAGGTGAACAAAATGAAAAGAAATAAAACATAATAATCTAATTATTATTATTATTATTATTATTATTATTATATGACATATGATATATATATGATATATGTTCTATGCCTGATTCTCAGTCGGCTCATTAGACAATCAGCAGCTTCAATACACGTAATAAAAAGTCAATGAAAATGTGGTGCTGGATGTCGGATTCATGAAGCCGTGTCAGCACCTTTAGGACTAACCTCCGTAAGAATACGCAACACATTTCCGCTCAT
The DNA here is from genome assembly GCA_901007825.1 of Macroramphosus scolopax. NCBI lineage: Eukaryota > Metazoa > Chordata > Actinopteri > Syngnathiformes > Centriscidae > Macroramphosus > Macroramphosus scolopax. Next base: position 115,303 of record CAAKHC010019490.1, on the reverse strand, counting down.
TCCCTGTATATTCAATGGTGTTTAAAGAGGTCGGAGGTGTTAGTTTGTTGTGAGGACCGGTCGGCCTGTCTGGTCCATGTCAGTGTTTTTGTCCTGTCAACGCGACACAAAGAGCCTTTCTTTTTTTTCGTTCTGTCTTGGCAGACGTCCTCCTGGTCGGACGTTCCGTGTTACTTTGTGTTGCAATGTCATGTGGAAGAAAGCAAAGCATCATCCACATGACAGGAAATATCCCGGCAAAGCAAATTTGTGACAACAGAATGAGCGATGCAGCACAATATGAAACAATGAAGGTTTTACTGTCGTCACATGATGTTTATGGTCTACAGCCCTGGAAGTTAGATTCAGCAGAACTTGTAAAGCAGGAATGATACAACAAGAGGCCGTCAGTGTTCTTGGAGCGAACTCCATTTGGTTTGTTTATCGCGATCTTTATATCGGACATTAGAAATATCAAAACTGTTATATTTTAGGAGCACTAATAGTCTTCCTGTGAAGCAGGTGTCCTACAGCAGGTAAACTGCAGAGAACTGAAGGTTCATTTTCTTGCCCTGCAAATGAACACGCCCTCATACTGAACTGTAAATCCTATACAGCCCCGGGCTCTCTCGACATATCAAAGTTCAGAAACGGAGAGTATCAAGTGTTGATTGGAATGTCAGACGGAGCAAATCACGCCCACGTCTTCCAGCATGAGTCACAGTTTGCCAGCAGGTCTCTCGGCTGAGATCAACTGAGGTGAGGTTGGCACTGTTTCACACCGAGTGGTAAAACCGTCGCAGCCGGCCTCCAGTATTCGCTACTTTTCCTCCATTTCAGCTTGAACTGCTGGATTTTGCACTCCGCCTGCTGCGATCCCCAACAAATAAATCAAGCCGTGTTATTTCTGACAACTACAACCCCTGTTTGACCTCGCAGCTCCAGCTGTCTGCCTGGTCTGCAGCACCGAGGCCTTCGGGTGCCATTACGCCCCGATGAGGTCATTCAACTGAGTTACCTACGAGCCATAAATGTGAAGGATGTGTTTCTAGGGCGGACGTCAGAGTCGGTGACAGCCCGGCTTGATTGTCGAGACTGGAGGCGTTCGACTGTGTTCCGAAGGGCACGTCAACACCATCAGGGGAAATTCAAATTACAAGAAGCTAAGAAATATTAACATATCGTCTCCTTGTTTTGTCGGTCGGTTCTGAGACTTCTCAAGTACATAGTGTGGGTGGATTTTATATTCAGTCATCCGTCCAGTTATCTGCACTGAACAAGCTTTCCATCTGGAGTGTGATTCAGTTAACGACGGGCAAATCAGCACAATTAACATAACAAGAGTCCATCATGAGAAATTCATGCGGCTAATTACATTAATTTCATCACTATGGTGAAGTGGAGAAGAAGGCTGAGGGCGCTGGGAGACGGATACAAATGGACAACAAATTTAAAATAGGAATATAAACAACATCAGCATCATGTTAGATCTCATGGCGTGCTGTCACGCTCGTTAACGGTCCTGCACTGCTTGTCTATCAATCAATAACATACCCAAGTAGTCAAGGGTGTCGTAAACCGGGAGAAACACAAGACGAGTTCCTGGGCTGATAAAAACACATCATAACATAATGTTAGATGTTTGATTGGGCCCAATATTATATGATTTCGTAGAGAGATTACTGTATGTATTGAGTGTTTAGGGGTAGAAATTAAGTAGATCAAAACTTTTTATATAAAAACACCGGCAGTGTGTGTGTGTGTGTGTGTGTGTGTGTGTGTGTGTGTCAGCTGTTTATGTGCTTTTAAATTAACTTGTTGGTGATTGTGCATGCTTTAATCACCTCTAACTACTGGCTATTTGAAAAATAGCATAAAAATCAAGCATAATTCTACAGCAAGCACAAATTCACATATTAAAACTCGATTAAAGCCATAAGCAGCAACTAGTGTGTTTCAGGCTTCACAAGGCCGAGCAAAGTCACTCCAGGCAGCTTGATTCTGCTTGTGGGCCACACATATTGTGTGTATTAGTTATTGCACACTGCTGGTGGTGTAAATGGCCTCCGCTTTATGAAATGTGAACGAAACTCAACATGTACATTCAAGACATAGTGCAGGGTGTCGACAGGGAGTTTGATTAGTTTGGCTCATTGCCATCTTGAGTAAAATAGATTGGTGTCCACGTCCACCAATCAATATGGCACTTCATATTTTGGTTAATACTTGCCCCCCCATAACATGCACACCAATGTTGTTGTCAGATGCGCGTTTGCTGCGCCCCCTATAGGTTGATCTCAAAATGCTTCAGAATATAACAGCATAATTTTGTATTCCAGTTGATTTAAATCGGATTAACAGCATGGGTGTGCATCTATTTAAAAAAAAAAAGATGGAATACGAATAAGCGCCACCATCTGGCTGCTTGCAGTAATGCTCCGTGGAAAGCATTTTCCCAAAAATAATCATTCAATAAAAATCCTGAGAAGATGTACATTATGATGCCCACATGATTTGTGTTAAAGGGTCTTTCACCCACGACCATGTTTCAATTGACCCCCACCTACCTAATGAGGGGGCCGAGGAGCAGCAGGTGCAGGAAGAGGACCAGCGGCCGGTCCCGACCCAGGTCTCTGTGGATGAAGGTCAGGGCCAGCTGGATGAGCAAGGCGGGCACCAGCATGAAGGCGATGGTGAAACCCAACCAGATGTCATCTCCGTTCTTGTGGTAGCTGCTGCACATCACAGCGGCGGCGATGAACTCTGCGCAGTAAAGCACCGTGGCCAGCACGACGCTGAGGGGCGGCTGGACCCGGCTCGTGCTGACCACCAGCATGACTCCGTTCTCCGCCGCAGACGCGTCCACATCCGACATCTCCCTCTCCTGCTCCTCCACGGACACTTCACACATGATGGGTCTGACTTAAATGTCACACTGCAAGAAACGACTGAATGAATTTACTCCCTCTTTGTCCTCCGAAAACATCACTTCATGGAAATCTCTTTGATGCGCCGTCTCTCCCAACTTTCCACCAAGTTGATCATCGCTGATTCCACATGAGCTCCACCACCGGGCTGCGCCGCCGCTCCCCTGCAGGCACTCACAGCTTCACCGTCTGGAAGTCCTCAGGACGTGGCGTTCAGCCGCCGGAGGAAACCACCTCACAGCCCGCAGTGATCTCAGCGCTGTTGCTGCTCCGTCGGTGCCGAGGATCGGTAAAGTTCAGCCTCGTCATGCAGTCAGTTCATAACTCCAACAGGCGAACAGCGTCAGAACTCCGTACTTTCAGGCTTCACAGGTGTTTCTCCTCCAGAAACACATGGAGGTTTCATTGGATGGATCCAGGCTGCGGGTTGTTGGAGGTTTGTATTTTTGGGTCCGTTGGCAGGTCTTGTTTTCAGCCTTCTCATGCACTGTCAATGCATCAGCTGAGTCAAGTCAAAAAACTGACTGGGCGAAGCCGGAAGTGACGTTTGACAGCCTTCAGAGTAAGACAAAGGATATATTGTCACCGACAGATATCTACGTCTATGTGTCCTGATTTATTTCAGATCCCCTCCACACGTGTGTAAAAGCATATGAAAATACTGTAAAAAATACTATGTAAAGTCCTTAAAATGTGATGTCACCAATCGTGCTCTTAAAATAATATCATCAATGATTCCAGAGAAAATTGACACTTTCATTAATGCTTGTGAAAACAGTCTCCACGTGTCAAACTCTGCACACATCATTCTGCAAAGTGGGAGCAAACATTGAACTGCACCCAAACCGGTCATGACACAAAGACAAATTTGAATGTAGAGAAATGAGCCTATTTAACTATATTTGCACAAATACAGGCAATGTGATGACATACAGAAAAGACAAATGTACTGTTCTTATAAAGAGGTGCTTCTATGTTAATGAGATATATACTTTGGTAATGGGAAATGGAATGTAAAACATAGATTAACATTGTAGAGGGATGATCATACTGCTTGTATAATAATGTGCGATATCAAAAAAATTGCAATAATAAAGTACTTTGAAACCTGTCAAGCATAAATAGAATTTTACCCGGACAAACTGAAAGAAATATCAGGAGGAGAAACAGGAGGGTCTCGTCCTCCAGGACAAACAGACCTACAAGTTAAAGACCATCTGTTGCAGGACGAATCCATGATGAATGTGAATCCGCCTGTGCTTGTCAGCATTAAGATCACTGATTCTGATGAAATCCCCAACTCCAGAATGCAGAATTTGCAGAAAACCTGAGAGGAACTCCCACCATGCTTCACGGGGGACTGCAGGCACTCATCCTTGTGGCTTGTTCCAGCCCTCCAGTGAAAAAACCTGGCTGCTGTTAAAGGCAAATATTTATCCGACTCATCATTCCAGAGCGCCTGATGTCATTCCTCAGCACCGCGCTGTGTTTTCATTCAATGGGAAGCTGCTTGACTATGTAGGAGAATGAGTGCAGTCCTCCATAAAGACACTTTTGACCAGGCATCTCTGGTCTGTGGGTGGTGTAACAGTGTCCCACGGATTTCTGCTGGTTCTGAGCAGATGGCGAACACAGCTTGATGTGTCTTTCATCTACTTTAGTCTGCTTCCTTGGATCCTTTCCTTAAGACTTTGCATGCTTCTTTATGCAGAGGCCTTTCTGTCCCAGGTTGACTATCTTGAGTCCTGTTGCTCCGCTCTCTCCTGCCATGTTGGGAGATTCGTAGGTCAAACTGTCCTCACCTCTCTAGTTTAGCTGCCCCTCAGCCATGTTTATTCCTCCCACACAACTTTTGTTTCAATTCATGATTTAGGTTCAACCAACAGTTGCTAAACAACATCAGCAAAGTTTTTCTTTTCATTTGGAAACTTACTTACTCACCTATATATATATGTATTGTACTACAAAGAAGAATACCCACTCATTTTCATGAATGAATATATTGTGTATTGTTAACTGCTGCTGAAAGATGAGTATATTCAAATAGAAAACACAGTAGTATTCAAATGGCAGCAGGGTGGAGGGCGAGCAAGGAGAGATCGATTACGCTGTGCTTCCATTTTTAGTTTCCTCCAGGAGGGCGGACTTGGCCTTTCTGCAGCTCCGAGAGTGAAGCAGCCACATGAACAGGTGCAACAATGAATCAACCGGCAAACTTCCACCCTGTCCTCTCCTTCACTCTTCGCACAGACACTTCTCATTTTATTACTATTCAGTAAGTCGACATGCGCAGTAGAACGTTGTGTGATCCAAGTGAACAGAACCGGTTTGATGTTTGCTCAACCACTTGTTCAAACAGGGATTATCTGCTTGCAAAAATGCATGACAAGAGCACAATCTGTGGTGGCATACGTGATATTTCAACTGCAGAAACGATCCTCTGCGTTGTTTGAGCTGAATGATTTGATCTGTCGTTTCAAAATAAGATATATTATAATAATTTCTGAGGTGTTTAACCGGCAGCTTGATCACAATTAACTGCAAAACTAAAACACAACTTCCCTTTGATGTTGCCTTTAAATAAAAAAGGAAGTTTGGTTCTCTGCACTTTGAAATGTGTCCCAGTTTCATCACAGGAACCCTGAGCTCCCCTCAAACATAATGTACCAACCTTTTCTTGTCTAATCAGATTTCATCTCAGTCAGTGACTTTGTATTGAAAAGGAGGGAGAGACAGTCTATGAAAGCATGTCATTACTAATGCATGTGTTGGGTGAGGCAGCGGTGTGGGTCAGTGACTCCAGACTGCAGAGGTTTGTGCTCTGCGGGGCCGTTGGGGAGTGGAAGATGTAAACCTTATTACAGAGCACGAGACCTGCCATGTGCACTGAGCTACAGCACAGGTCAGAGAAGGCAGTCCACATTTCAAATAATTAACAGCAGAGTGACAATAAAAATAATCCCGGCCTTTGTTTTGAACAATCTATTTAAAGCAGCAGGGTCATTAAAACATGCTTGTAATGTGGTGAACAGGAGTAAATGGCGGCCTGGTGTCCAGGCTCAGCTGCAGCTGTTTTTTTTGCTGTGTGTGTATGTGTCTGTGTGTGTGTGTGTGTCAGCTGACGCACGGCTGTGGTCAGTCTGTGATGAGTGTAGTCAGCAGAGGATTGCGGAGTCTGATTCGACGTTGCAAGTGCAATGACTTAATGAGATAAATACCTACAAACAAACCATTGATCCGGTCTTTAAAAGCTGTCACTCAATGTTCATTTACCTAAAGTATAATTAAATTACAGTTGCAGAAGCTGTGCTACTCACCTCACTGTCTATTGTCTCCAGATTTTTCCCAGAAAAACATACAAACACTAAATGTTTGGTAAGTGTTTGTTCAGAAGTATATTTTTCTGGCAAAATAATTTCTTCTTTACTTGACTTGAACATAGATCCTATATTTAATTTGAACAGAAAACCTTAAAGGTTTCTGCAGCAGCTTCCCTCAGTATTAATAGACCCTGTGAAAAAGACGCCATCTAGTGGTGGATGCTGCATTACACATGGCTTAATTATAGTATTAATGACATTATGTAACATGTTGATCCTCTGCAAATTGAATCCCTCCTGTGCCTTGAAAACATTTACACACACACATTTAGAAATATATTGAAATCTTATAATAATTGTTTGGGAATATTCGACAACAGAGAAAAGAGAAATATAAAAACATGATATTCTCCTGAATGTTTAGACTCTGTTACAATTCCAGCGCCGTAGCCAAGTAGTCGACAATCCAGCAGACTGGACAGGAAATGTCATTGCTTAAAAGCTCACTAGCACATTGGATAAAGTTTTTATTCATATTTACAATAAGATTAAATAGTGCATTGCTTTATAAATTGCTCGGTTTATCCAGCGACAAACATTATTGGTCGCTGGGTGAATGTAAAGCTTATTAACTTTCCTTAGCTGATAGCTAATGATGGTTTTATTGACTAGTAACATGTTAAGTCTAGTTATCATTCTTATCGCTAATAATAACTTCAGCATGTTGTTTTATTTTTTTTATTTATTTTAAGTTTTATTTATTTATATTTTTGATATCAATATTTAGAGCTGTGGGGGGGTGTTGTTGAGCATATTTGATGTGTCCCCACCAATATGCTGTATATTATAATCATGGCTCTGGTGAGGTCATCTCCACACTCAATCTAATCTGCTGAAACTGTACCTCACAAGAAACAATACGTCTGTACTAAGCTTCCGTTCTAATTATACCTGTAAAACCAACAAGTGTGTCACGGCAATGTGACTGCACACAGCATCATCATGATGTCATTAATTGTCTCAGTGACTAAAGCTGTCCAACCTAAATCGATCCAAACGCCCTGCATGCCGCTGCTTTCAGACATAAACAAGAGGAGATCACAACATGTCACAGGTCACACCATGAAGCCCATTTAGTTCTGTTAGGACGGGTGTTCCCACCTTTGCTTTGTCCAGTTAAAGAAGAACCACGCCGTCCAATGGACGCAGCTATCGGATCAGGTGTCTCTGGGATTGGCTGAAAGACCAAACAACATTTCCCAGGTGGCACCTCCCACATGAGGTGACCAAAGGCTTAGTGTGAGCCTTCTTAAGTATCGTTACGGGTGGGTACAAGATGTTAGTAAAGACGTGCACCCCAACAAATGCATGGACATAGACTTACTTCTGTAAGTATTCCTTACATCTTCTGGCTTGTTGAACTTTTCAAATTTTGCAACTCTCCCCTGTGTTATAGAGTAGTCACCCAGTAGTGTCTGACTGGTATCGTAGTGTCCACTGTGTGTAGGATTGGTTTTAATCAATAGATTCACTGCATTTGATCACCCATGCGACGAGTGAATGTAGACTGACAAGCAGGTGATAATTGTGTTTTCTATAAGACTTTTACAGGAATATTAAGAAATCAGATTTCTTTTTTGGAAGATTATCAGACACAATGTGATGTATTGTTTACATCAACATTATGATCATTACTTATGCTCTGTAACCTTTTGAATTTTACTGGCTCTTCTCTATTCTTATTTACCAAATATGGACTGAAATAAAAACATGCCACACTAGTCCCCAGCAGTCCAAACTAATATGGGTCATCTTGTTTACAACACTGTAAAAGCAGGGCTTTCTAAAGTGGCTTGAGCAGATTACAGAGCCTGAACAGATGCAGCGGCCACAAGGACTGAAAGGGCTGCCAGTATTCTCTTAGTATACGGCCTAACAACCTCAGACACCTGCTGCTTGTATATTACAAGACTCAAACTACCCGTAATTCCCTAGCAGACAACTTTTCCAGGACATACACACTCTGTGTCACCTCACATCTGGTGTCAGACCACCATACAAGGACATATTAATGCTAGCTGTGCAACATTGTTTTAATATTTTAGATTAATTAATATAAGCAGGGAGACACTTTTTGTTCATAAGCTGTTACTGATAATGGATCAATAAAATTACACAAATAAGCTTTGCAAATAATTCAGCCAAAAGGGTTTAAGTTTAGATTCTGAGAGACATTGGCAGTCGAAGCGTCGCCTAGGGTGACCATCTGTGAAAGTCTTCTAAGTCCAGAGGAGGCAGACACAAAGCATGTTGGCGTTGTTGGCCATGACCCCGGGCGACTCAACCAAACTGCCCTGCTTGTGTGTGTGTGAGTGTGTGCGTGTGTGTGTGTGTGTGACTCACACTGTACTAACATTGACCATCTGTTCTAAGGAGCCAGTTCCAGAGAAAATGGTGGCCACTGTGCTCACCTTCCTCACCTCAAGTAAACATGTTCAACCTGATGAGCAATTGCTGCACATGGTTCGCCAAAATTCAGGAGCCAATCAGGTAAGATGAAGACGTCTCTTGAAAAATTCACCGTCAAAATGTATGATCCTATCCTAACCAATAAATAAAACCGGTTTAATCAGCCTTAAGCAAAAAGTTGGACGACTGCCTCGAACAGTAAATCCCCCTTATTTAACCATATTTGTTAAAGCTGTTGGGTGCAGATATATCATTGCTCCAAAGGAGTTGTGGTAAAACTTCCTACAGATAAGTGATCAAGCTTCCTCTGGTTGATGAAGCAATACAAATCACCATTGTATCTTTTGTCTTTCTCATTCCTTCAGTATGTTGCTTAGGCGCATTTGCATGTCACTGTATTCATCAGACACAGTTTCTGTCCTGCAGCAGTATGGTATTCCTGATATTCGATTGTCTTTGCAGGAAAGTGACCATCCTTGTGGTTGGTCTTGACAAAGCAGGCAAAACGTCCTCTATCAGAGGGATGTTAAGAGGTAACTCAAGACTGACTTTCAAGCTTTATTCTGCCTGATATGGACACATGGCAAATAGCTTACCTTTGTTTTGCCACCTGTCCCTTCCAGTCCCCCAGGCAGTGGAGGCAGGCCCCACCCTAGGATGTGTCAGGAACGAGCTGCGGGTGGAGAACTACCTGGTCACCCTGTTGGATGTTGGAGGTTCAGCGGAGTCGCGGGGAGGCTGGAGGGAGCTCTATGGAGAAGCACACGGGATCATCTTTGTGGTGGACTCCAGTGACAGACAGAGGATAAAGGAGGTCAAGGAGGTTCTGGCCGACCTGCTGAAGTTACAAAGGGTGGCGGGAAAACCCATTCTGGTGTAAATATATTCAACTTCAAACTTGAATTTTAAAGAGCAACATCATTTGAGGTGTAAACAGTGCCACCTGGTGGCCGAATGAAGCAAATACTGAAATAAGTAGTCAGACTGGAGATTAGTGGCTGTATGTATCAAACTTCTATAATGATGTTACAATTTCAAGTTGTTTGGAAGTTTAGCTAATTGATGGTTTTGATCACAATTTCTCAAATGTGAAGTCAAATGTGAGAGTCACTCAGGTCTCTGCTGTAACATTTTTATTTTAGGTTGGCTAACAAACAAGACAAGATGAATTCCTTGCTGGGAAGTGAGCTGATTGAGATTCTCTCTTTGGAGAAGCTGGTCAACCAGAGCCGCTCTCTGTGCCATATAGTAAGTGATTATTTTGCACTGCATACCAAACAATCAGAATTATACATCTCACATCTATATTGACACAATGTAGAGATACTGAGAGACATACGCTTCTTGATCTGATGACAGGAGCCTTGTTCAGCCTTAATGGACCTACGACGCTGGTCAGACAGAAGGAGTTTACGAGGCCTTCGCTGGCTGCTGCGTGCTGTTAGTCTGGATTACCCCGAGCTGTGCACTCGTGTTGCCCAGGACAGCAGACGGCTTCTGGGACCAAGAGAGAAGGAGAAGAACGGGAAAGAAGAGAAGATTCGCAGGAAAAACAATAGTGAACGGTAAGAGAGTGTTTTGATATTGCACACCGAAACAAACCTCTGCAGGATGTGTTAAAGGACCAGTGTGTAGGATCTAGCGGTCAAGTTGCAGATTGCAACCCGTCGCCTCTGCCACCTGTAAGGGAATCTATGGTGGCCTGCAGGACAATTCATTTACATTCATCTAAATGTGGGTTGTCAAACTTCTCACAAGTCTTGCAACTTCCCTTGCATGACTTAAGAAATCCTGTGCAATCAGCTGGACCCTGGTTTAAGCAATAAGACTGTGGAGTTGCAACGCCAACGCATTCAGCAACAACCATACTTGAATGAAAAAGTCTACTAGCTTGTTTTAAGATGCTGCAGCTTAAATTGGTATGACAGATGACATCAGGAAACATGCAGGAGCAAACTAAAACACAGAGGTTGTTATTGTTTGTTCCGGGATACTGTAGATGCAAGATGGGGGGCTTCGTGGAAAAGGACCCACTCGCTAAAGGGCTAATCCCAAGCTATCAAAAACACAATGATTGTTAGTGTCAGGTTATTATTTATACACGAATGGAAACATCAGGTTATGTTCCATTACTGCAAGGAGAACCACTAAATGCTACACACTGCTCCTTTAATTCATTCAAGCAACAAACCTTTAAATACCATCTTATTCCAGAATGCGATCCAGCAAGTCAGATCTTCGCCAGGTTCATCGGCCAAAGGAGAAAAAGAGCAAGGGGGAAGGAAAGCTGCAGCCCATTCGAAACATGCTGCAAAAGGTTGGGAAAACACATTTTCACTGTATTACTGCTGTAATGCGTCTGAACATTAATGTTGGTTCTCAGAGATCTGTATCCCAGCCTCTGCCAACCCTATCGCTTCATCATCTCTATCTTTGTCATAATATTGATCAATCAATAAACCCAATTATTAATATTTGGTGAACGTGTGCATTATATATGTATTAACAGGAAAACACGCTGAAAAAGAAGCTGAGGAAAACATCAAAGAAAAAGTCAATTAAAGTCAAGGAAGGAGAAAAACATGAAGTAGAAGTAAATGATCAAGAGGAAGAGGACGGAAATGAAGGAGAGCACGATCCCTCTGGCCACAGAGAGAAAGCCAGCAGTGCCCTGATCCCCCCCAAAAAAGGCAAAAAGGGACGCAAGGCAAAGATGAAGGAGGAGGCTCTGGATGTGCCGGAATCACCACACAATGACGAAATGCCACCCAAAGGTTAAAAATGTTCAACAACAGCTTTTTTTTTGTGTGTGCTTGTTTACTGCTGCAGAATAAAATTCTTAGCTATTCCTAATCTTAATTCTAGCTAAGGGGGAAAAGAAGAAGAAGAAGAAGGTTGTGAAAGTAAAAAGGAAGAACAAGGTCAACACAGAGAAGACGACAGGAGACTTCTCTCAACCTGTGGATCTGACTGCAACTTTTGGTGAGCCTCAACCGTTTCTTCCATCCGCAAATGATACAAAATCTCACTTTGGACTCTAAAATGATGAAGCTTCTGTTTAAAAAAATGTTGACCCTGTCTCCTGATAGATCTTTACCGCAAAGCAATACTGGCACTGAAGGAACGTCAGGACCAGGGAGAGTGCGAGTGAATCCTGATGGGTCCCGAAGCCTGAGTGTGATGACGTTGCAGCATCAGTTGTTTAGTCACATTGCATCACTTTACAATACTCCCTTTCCTTTCCAGACAACAATGGAAAGACAAAGACACACATTTCTTTATCACTTCCAATAAAATCTCAGATTAGCTCCCTTTACATTTGGGGTGGAACTGGATATTCCAATGTGCAGTGACGGGTAGTTCTAAATATGTATGTAATATTATAAAATAACAGTAGTAATATAGATTTAAAAAATGTAGATAAACTTGTGTACTGGCCAAAATATTGAGGAGATTATGTTTAATCTTTATCATCTTTGCAGTTTTGATTCTAAGCAAAACATTATTTTTGAACTTTTTTATGACTATTTGACACTTCCATATATCACTAAACACTTAAAGTGAACAGATCTATGACGTTGTATAATAAAAGTTGTTTTTGCCATGATTATTTTCTCTCTTCCTATGTTTACTTCATGCAAGTCTTGTCAACGTGTGCAGTTTTTATGCTAGAAGAGTACCTGTCCACAGATGTGTTTTATGATAAACCAATTACATTACTTTAGGAAGATGTAACACAATCACAAAGTGAAATCATGAAGAGTTAGGACCGCTGTGAAAAAAAGTAAAATTCTGAAAAGACAGAACTAAAAATTGTTTTTTGTACAGTTCCATATGGCACTGACGTAGACGGAAGAATAAACGGACATTCCAACTAAAGTGTACACATCAGCACCTCCAGAGCAAACTAATTAATATATCATATTTTTTTTGTTTCATTTATACAAAAAAAGCAGCTTAAAGATTATTTCTCCAGTGTGTCTAAACTCTTATTTTTAGCCACTTTGATTTCCGAATCTCAACTCGTTGCTTAGCAACCTCAAGATATCAAATTGAATAATTGAATTAGTTGAATTCTTGTCAAGAAAGAGATCAAATACAGAATGATCAGTTTAGTTTTTAGTCGCCTCATTGTGTCCCAGCTCTGGGGCCTTTCAGGGACTCCCTTTGCTCTTCCTCCTTTAGAGGTCTGGACATCTTTTATTGTTAAACAACCTGCTAGCAGAGTGAAGGTCCGGGTGTTATCATCAGATGTGATCCGGGGTGTAAGTGTCGACTCGAAGGTTACATCCTGACAGACCGCAGTCTCCTCCGCGTCCACGAGTCGTATCTATGCAACTGGATGCGGCGCTGCCGGAGGGGGACCAGCGCGTCGCCATGTTTGTGGTTGATTCGGAAGGCCAGCCCCCCCTGATGCCTGCTCACTGGGAAACCGTTGACTTTCATTCGATTCAGGAGGCGGCTGACTGTGTGCACGGTGGCGAAAGATGGCCTCGCCGAGAACAGTAACTATCGTGGCGCTTTCCTTTGCTCTGGGTCTGTTTTTCGTCTTCATGGGGACCATTAAACTCACGCCAAGACTGAGCAAAGATGCGTACAGTGAGATGGTGAGTGAATCCTAACGGTCGGTGTCTGCATGTCAACTTAGAGGCCATTGTTCTGTGGCGGCTGTCAAGCTCGAACACTGTGGGGAGATGCTGACCTAAATAGTTGAGGATAGGGAAAATTAACGCTTCTGCGGATTTGTACATCGTATGAAGCCTCTGAAAAACATTTATTAACCAATGCAGAACACGAAAAATGTGCGCGGTATAGTCTGAATTACAGTTAGCATGTAAGCTAGGTCTGCCTGACAAACTGCAGCCTGACTATATATTTCGAAATGATTCAATAAAAAATCCTGAAACAATCCAAAATGGGATCCAGCAATAAACACAGAATCACGGATGCATAACGTTGCATGATTGAAAGCACATCCTTCTCCTAATACATCCTAATATGATATAATATAATATAATATTCATCGCTGTAAATACATACACCGGACAATCGTCAATTGTATGCCGCTTGTCCTTATTGTTTTATTATCTATGTTGGTGCAGATTTTCTTCCCGTTTGGTATGAAAAAGCATTTGAAGAGTTAAACAGCAATGGCGGCGCATTCGAGCAAATTCTGTGAGATGCACCTGCGGGTGCTGATGTTGAAATGTCCTGAGATCCAGATGAATATGTTCCGAGCATATTACCTAATTTATACTTTTATTTATTATTTTTAGTTCTCTTCAGACATAAGGCATTATTTGTGCAACCACATAAAAGAATAAAAAGGAGTTGTAAACTTCAATGCCCCTCAATGTAAGGCACCTAAAGAGGTTTCTGTTATATTTAATGGATGCTTGGGATATTTAAAGACGTCTGTGTATTTCCTTTTCAGAAAAGGGCATACAAGAGCTATGCCAAAGCTTTGCCAGGCCTGAAAAAGATTGGTATCAGCTCAGTACTGCTTCGTAAGATCATTGGCTCCCTGGAGGTGGGCTGCGGGGTGGTACTCACTCTGGTGCCGGGCAGGCCAAAGGATGTGGCTAACTTCCTGCTTCTGCTGGTCATGCTGGCTGTCCTTTTCTTCCACCAGCTAGTAGGAGACCCTCTGAAACGGTACGCCCACGCTCTAGTCTTTGGTATTCTGCTCACCTGCCGACTGCTAATTGCTCGCCAGAGTGATGACCGGCCAGAGAGAGAGGACATCAGGGAAGAACAGCACATCAATGACCAGGAAAAGAACAAGGTCAAGCAGTCTTAAGCTCCTCTTCCGCTTTCTTCCAAGCCACAGTGAAGTGAACCTGGCGCGCCTCTATGGATTGTGGTAATTAATACTTTGAAGGAAAGAGTCACTCCGAGTAATAATACCTCTCACACACATCCCCCGTCCCATCCAGCTGGCTGACTGGTCACTTGTACCTACTCGTCTGCACTCTTACTGTGAAACCGAGAACTCTTGGCCATACATCCTCTACATAACTGTGGACAATCATGCCTGTGGAAACTGATGAGCTCTTCTCTTTGTCACTCTAGTCAATCCGTTTCCCTGTTCCCCACACTGTGTAAATGTGTTTTAACTCAAGTACAAATTTAATTTAGGCTACAAGTTGACTGGAGAATAATGTTTTTTCATGAAGGCATCTTTGTAGCGTGTTTTTCTAATTTGTTTTTTATACTGTAGGCAGGAGAGACAGATAAGTTATGAATTTCCCTAGTTAGAGCATGTTTCATTCAGTAGAAGGAGCATTGTTGTTTGTTTTTCCTCATAATCATCCATAAATTAGTATTGATTACATATCAACATATTGTTGCAGTATTAAATGAAGAATATTTTAAAAAGACATGAATCCTAAGCTTGTTCATTTCTCCTTAGTGGATTTTTTTTTGCAGAACTGTGCATGAAAACCTCCTCAAAGTTAAATAAGCTGAGTATTCTCTTTGTCCTTTAAGTTCATTGAAGTTATTTAAGAGTAAAGGACAGCAGGTGCTGCCTTGGCTGTCTGCTGCTAGCTTGTATAGCAGAACACTGCGCAATCAAAAAAGTCTTTTTGCCTGTTACAAATGGAATTTTATCTTTTGTATTCCATAGTTAAAGTCTTAAACTTATTCATCGTTTCTGAAAGGTTTGTTCATCAGTTAGGTTTTATTTATTTCTCTAAAGATGTGAATGTTTCTGTTTAGTGGGTGAGATCCGTCGAAAAAATGCTGTCAATTCCTTTTAAGATCACAGTATTTCTGTAAATGTTATACTTAAAATAAAGAATTGAGACTGACTTTCATTTTCTGGTGTAATTCATTTGCCATTCAAGTGACCAATTAAAGCTCAAATCCCAGAGATTAGTGGATGACGTACCATTAGGTACACATACTATTGTTTCCATCAACCATTCTATATTATTTCACATGTTTTAGGGCCCCTGTCAGCAATGGTTCGATATAATTCAGGTAACTGTAGTTCAAACCAACAGCGGTAGTTGAAACGGTTTAAGGCCGACGGACTACATCTCCCAGGAAGCACCTGTGCGGAAATACCTCACTGCGCAAGCGCAGGACAAACGGTCGCGCGGAGGATTTGAGTTTTGTTTGAATGGCTGCAGACAGGGAAGTGTTGGGTGTTTGTATGTTTTGGCAATGTAGAGATGGCAGCAACACTAAACCTCTTGGAGCCTTCAGAATCGGGTTTACCGTCCTCAAACGACCTGTCTGTGTCCAGCCGGAGTATTAACCGAAGTCTGAGAGTTGCAGAGATAGAAAGACGGAAGAATGAGGCGGAGGACCCGTTTGTTCTGGCCCTGAAGTATTTTTCTGACGGTAGGACTCGCTCTGAACAACAGATATGGTGTCCCTGCACCAACGGCACTACTATTCGGCCCAATAAGAGTAACTTACGTAAAGTGAATCCAGAGAAACCAGGAACAACAGTCTAGGTTGAATAATAGCCAACTTAACGTGACTAATTTGGATCTGGGTGTAACGGTAAGCTAACTTAGGTTAGCCAAAGTAAATCAACAGGCAGATTTGGTCTGCTGTGAAAAACCTTCTGATTTAACGCTAGTTTAGCCTCCTCTGCATTAGCAAGGAGACTCTGAAAATCAACGTTGAGCCAGTAAGTATCACAATCTATCTCTACAAATGCAGACAACAACACAACTAGTAGGGGCTCGATTCCAGAATATCAAGCTGTGGTTTCTGTCAGGAGTTGCTCTGTTATAATAATATAATAATAAGCATTCAAAACCAAGCTCTACATTTCTTTTCATGGTGGAACAAAGATCAAAACCTCTCTGGATTGCAATGTCAACATTTTTAAATTTCTAAAATGAAACAAATCTGAGAAATTTTCCAAGGGTAAAACACCAATTCCTAATTTTGGTAAAATATTTTGGAGGATGGAAAACAAATGTGAAACTTTTCAATTACCAATGAAGACGGGTGAAAAAAGGGTAATTTGATCATGATTTTTTTTAATGTATGACTTCTCCATTTAATAAAATTAATTTCTTACTGCTTCAGGACACGAAAAACCAAATAAGCTTAATGATGCATTTCTTCTGCTTCGATATGGTCAACCCTTGTGTAGACCTGGACTCTTAAGCTTGTGGAAGTCATTCAATATTGGCATTAAAGTGGTATAAATTGTACCTGTTACAACAAAGATCAGCTGATTGATCATCTTTACTCTTCTTCTGACACCTTTTCCTATAGTGGCAGAAGAAGTCTACCTCCAGGCTCCATCCTATTTTACTTTCATTACATGTGTTTCTACTTGTGTCTGTCTTTAGATACTTCAATATACCTTATCACTGCTATACTTGCGTATCTCCCTTCTTTTAACCCAAAGTTAATTTGGCATGATAACAGCTATCTAGGATCCCTCATAATAATAGTCTGTGAAGCCAGGTGTGACCAGAGCCGGAATAAGTTGTACTGGCTCAGCGATACAGGCCCAACTCTGTTGCTGTCACTTGACACAACATCAATATCTCAGAAAAAAAGATCTTAACTTGTTGATGTCACCGTTTGGTTGTATATTTCAGATTGTGTGAGTAGTACTTTTACTGTTGTTTGCAAACAAACACACCCTGATGATGTTACCTCTCTCCTCTAGTTGAAGCAGGTACTCCTTGGATAGGAAATGATGATTTTGAGAGGAGCTTGGTGGTGGTGGAGAAGACGGCCTACAGTAAAGGACTTTCTCCGGAGGCCATCTCTGTCATGCTGGAGTTTGCTATGAGCCTTCGTATGGGTAAGATAACAGCCATGGGATGGGTCCTGATGTGAACTTCACTCTTATGAGTGGAACCTATAATACCATCATTCCTCTTCTTTGACGCGGGTTGTCATTCGTAATATCCAAAAAAATTCTAAAGGGACCTGTGGAGAGTGGAATTTGTATCTGGTTGTCTTGGGCTTGGAAAATTTGTAAGTTCTCAGTTCTTAGTACAAACATTTGTTTCCTTTTACCTGATATTGTTTCTGTGATTAACGTTGTGTAGGGTCGAGTCCATGCAGCCGGGTGCTCAAGTGTCTGATTCCTGCCACGGTGGTGCCACAGCAGGCTGTCGTCCGAGCAGTAGTTTGGCTGGGTGTTTCCAAAATACCCATGAGTACACAAGTAAGTGCAATGAATTCAAATACAGTAAGGGATCCTGTTGGTACTTCTGTACTGTTCCATGACTTCAGTGCAGCGCAGTTTTAGAATGAAAAGTAGATCATTTTATGTTTAATAAAATTATATACATTCTTTATGGACAATATTCTTGCAGTTTTTGTGGCATAACAAGAGGATGTCAGTTATGTATATATATGATATATGGCCTTCAGTAACCTTTTATTTTCATTCAAAGTTATAGTGCTGTTTTTTTGTTTTTTTTTAAAGGTTCTTTTCTTAAAGTGGGTTTTGACCGTTTTTGACATGATCGATGCAAAGGACCAACTCAGAGCTGTCTATGGCTTCATCTTCAGCTATGTGACAGACGAAAATCTGGTATGTGTATAATAAGCTGTTATTATGTTGGAGTTTTCTTAGCAATTTGAAATATTGCCCTGGTGCCATGAAAGGCCACTGCAGCTCTGCCATGTGCTCTGGGATTCCCTGAACATCTGTTTTGATAATGTCACGTTTTGTCACAATGTTTCAGTGTCCTTTCATCTGCCATCTGTTGTACCTTTTGACCAGAAAGGAAAGCGGTAAGTCAAAATCTGATTACACCCAAGATATGATACACAGTATTACTGCTATCATTTTTTGGGCATTATTTTTTTTTCTTTTATTCCTCTACCAACTGTAGTGCGAGTATTCAGAGTCCGAAAGCTACTGGACCTACAATCTAAACTGGTAAGCATCCTGTTGAATTGATGTCCACATGAACCATTTCGGAAAACTGCATTATCATATCTGTACTTAATACCAAACTATTTATTATTCTTGTATGCTGCATTATTTGCTGGATTTCAAAGAATTCATTTTGAGTATGTTGATATTCTTTGTTTCTCAGGGAAGGCAGCCATTCCTCCTTCACCTACTGTCCATTTACAAAGTGTTTTGCCCTGAACTGGTGACTCTGTCTATTCCAGCTCGAATGAGGGTTTGTACACGAGTTATAATATGTATAATATATATTTCTGGCCACCATCCTACAAGAACAGAAGAGTATGTTTTGTTGTCTTACAGAGCGGGTTTAGGAATCACAACTCCCCCTGGAAATCAGCTTTGATTGGTGTCCAGAAGAGGAACGGCGCACAGTTTGCCCCCAACATCAGTCTGACCATCACCAACCCTAGAAAAAGGGTATGGAAGTTAATTGAAGCTGTCAGTTAACATGCTTACAATAAACCTTTCTCAGTTTGCACCGCTGCTCTAATTTAAACTGCAGCTCCACCTTCTAGCATTTTAACAGCTCCAGCTTGTTTTCTCCAGATGTTATCACACTTTGTTCACTAGTTTTGAGTAATGATAAAGTGTGAACTTGGACTGTCAGAAGAATATTAGTATAATAGTATATTTGTAATTAATTTTGTTATCAAGATTTTAGACTTAGACGTTCAGGGGTGTAATGCAGCCTAGACTTGCCTTTAAATGTATTTTCTTGTTTGACTATGCTTTTTAAGAAACACTCCCAACTGGAAATGCCAGCGTTAAGCTCTGCCGTTAACATACCGTCCCAGACTGAACCATCCTCAGGCAGAAAAGTGGTTCCCCTGGTGCAACTCAGCTCCTTTGCTCAGCTGCTGGAAAATATGCATCATATAGAGGTAAATTCACACATTTCTGAATTCTACAACTGTAGAACACTTGGGCTGCCTCTGCTTCCTCAACTGCCCCTATAACCCAGCAATGACCTGAATATCATTTAAGCATTAAGAATGAAGATCATTCAGAATTTTATTCTTCAGATAAATGCTTAATGATCTGCATGCAATTACAACACAATCGCCTTCCATTTAAATTGTGATATCTCCTCACAGCCACAGGGTGGTGCTGTGTCCCTGTTATAGTTTTGACTATACCCTGCTTACGCTCCTCACCACTTTGTCCTTAAAGGAACACAGCAAAGGTGGTCTGGTCTGTATGTTGTTTATTAGATAAGCATAAGCATAACATAAACCAGTTTCCTGAGGGCAATTTTTTTATTGTGCTATGTACAGATATTAGTGTCTATTTGTTCATATTAGGGATGAAAGCAAAAGATCTAAGATGAGACAAGCCACAAAGTAAGTGATCATTTAAAGAAGCCTCCCTATAAATCTCCATTTACCCTGCAGATTCAGTGACCTGATAAACGAATCTAAGTCATTCGAAATGGCTTGCAGACGTTTATACGTCATGCTACATAAACTCCCTCTTTACAATGCCCACAAAGCCAACATGACCTGCAAGGATTTCGGATGTCACGAGCATGTGCAGTTTGTAAAGCCAAGACGCTTTGCTTTCAAAGAATTTAGAAAGACCGATGAGTCACTCAACCTTCAGGAATGTTTTCTCACACTGGCATTGACAAAAGATCATTTATTATTCCCGTCCCCGCGAGCCCTCCTGTTGTCAAAAGCAGAGCAGCGCTTTCTCAGTCTGATGATATTGGATAAATGAGCTGCGGCCATTCAGTCTGTCTCTCCCTCATTCAAATTAATTTATGATATTGACACTGTCCCCATATTCAGGGGCAGCTGTTCATACACAATACTTGAGTGTATAGATTATATGGCTTAATGGAAGAAATGTCCCAGTGCTGGCACTATGGGGATTACTGGATCCTGAAGAATTAGTTCAGTAGCGGATTGGTGGCCCACTCAGTGAAAAGAGAAAAAAAGGACCCGTAGATTGTTCGTCTTTAGTAGGTGGACAGATTGTTTTTGATACTGATTGGAGGCAAGTGATCACGCTCACCAGCTTTTGTGTGCTTTAGAAGTAATTATCAACATAATACCATTGTAATTATCATTGCTTATTTGTACATTTTTGTACTAATGCATATTTTATTGCTTGATCCCCTCACTGATTATTTTTCCTACTTGATCGTGCTTGTGTTGCTTGGTTTTACCTCCACCAGCTGCCTGCTCAGATGGGTTCGCTGCTGGGCTCCAGTCTGGCACTGCAGTACCTGGATTGTGTACAGGATGAGTCTGCCCTCCTACGCCTGAACTTCTGGCTAGGCTACGCTCTTCATGAAGGTAAGGCAGAGGAGGCAGCGACAAAACTTTGACATTTTCTATGAGGAAGATCTCTCCAGGCAGAGCTAACATGGAGCTGAACCCCGACACATTTCCTAGTTGGAATATCAAAGAGGTTCTTTCAGAGGAGGCTTTAAAAAAGGCACCTCCGTGTTTGAAGCCGCATGAAATGTGAAACCT
Source organism: Macroramphosus scolopax (assembly GCA_901007825.1). Taxonomy (NCBI): domain Eukaryota; kingdom Metazoa; phylum Chordata; class Actinopteri; order Syngnathiformes; family Centriscidae; genus Macroramphosus; species Macroramphosus scolopax. The sequence goes on along the minus strand of CAAKHC010019490.1, from coordinate 94,218 downwards.
TGTGCTGTTTTCCCTTTTTCCCCCTCTTGACTTTTTCACTCACAAAATAAACTTTAACTGTTTTTAAGAATTTCTATTCTGTCGTGATGGCGGAGCGTCTCAGAATTCAGAAGAGGCGATGCAGTTTTTGAGCAAGCTGCTGTCCGCACACCACTTTCTCCAGGTGAGCCTTGCTCCTCGGGCCCTCTCTACCTCAGACATTTTCTGTATTCATTAACTTGCACTCACACGCTCAGCTGACACCTGCTGTGACCTAATAAGTAAAAAACACACCCAGACGTTGCTTTGATTGTTTTGAATGTGTCGCATTTTCTCCATCAGGAAGGATTTTCTAGTTCAGAGGCTTTTCTCTACAAATTTCTCGATGTGTGGGATGGATCCCTCCTACGGCCGCAGATCCTCGGCCTGCTGAGCAACATTCCAGTGGTCCCCAGTTCCCGTGAGTTTCGCATCAATGGCTGTAACCCATAGCCATTGATGCATGTTCTGTGTTGTTGTTCCATGACCTTGGACATGTATTGTGGCGCTTTTAATGACGTAGCTTATATAACTGCAATCTTTCCTTCAGAGATCGGAAGGCTTCTGTTTAAACCCCTCATGCAGCTCTTCTTCACATCCTCACCTTTTTTCAAGGTAGGAGTTCTCTCTGATGCATAAGTAAGGTCTCTTTTACCACTCTGAATCAGAAAAACACTGGCTGTGAGTTATTACTGTCGGTCTTATATTTATAAAGCATTATTCATTAGTCCTACTGTAGTCAGATGTGTTCAAACTAAGTTCTGTGTTTGTCCACCTCCAGTGTGGATTGATAGAGTGCCTAAACAGTATGCTCTTGAAGTGGCTGACCTGGCACTCAGTGTACGCTCTGGAGGACGACTTGGACATCAGCCTCAACAGCCACACCTCCATGTGAGTTATAATTAAATACGGGGGCCTCACAATTGTAAGCCCCACTATAAATAATGAAGTGATGACGTTGTTTGTTCTTCCCTACCACTTCTAATCTCTTGTATTTAACAGAATTCAGACATAGAGATTAGATGTAAACAATCTGTGTTGTGGGGTGTGTTTGTGTACACTTTCCATCACTCTGACTGTTGACATCACTCTGGATTCAATCTTTGTATCTTGTGTTGTAATGAACTGCCACTCAAGTATATACGGTGCTTTTCTGTGTGGTATCAGAGTCCCTAAAAGACGTGAGTCAATTGACTGGTCTTTCACATAGCAGCAGTCCTAAGACCAAGTGCTCTTGTTAGTGTGTTTGACTCTCTGCTCTGCTGTCTGTTTCCAGAAACATGACTCTGTCAGGGTTCAAGGATTCTGTGATGGAGCTGGTGGACTTTGTAGGTCGCCTGTCCACTGTAGGCCTTCAGCTTGAGGGCTGTCACTCACTCCTCCTCAACTTCATCCTGGACTTCTATGAAACGGTAAATCAGCGAATGCTGAAGGATGTGTTGGATTTCGGACCTTGTCAAGAAAGCTAGTCTATGCTTGAGCTTTTAAGGGGCTTCTGTGAAATATACCTTTTATTTATGTGTGATGGGTTTCCAGTGCTTACCAATGTTGAACAAATTATTAGATTCTAGATTTACAAATAAGGGGAATGAGTGAATAAATGTAACTTTTCCGTGGAATAGCCAATCAGACACCCATGAGTATTTCTATGTCTTAAAACATGTTAGGAGGGAACATTTAAAATTGACAAGGCATGACTGCAATGAAAATCAGTTCCGGGCCAAGACGCCCACATAGTACATAAAACATGCATGTTCACAACATAGCAGACACACTTGAAAAGAGATGGAGAAAACTAAGAACAATCAAGGATCACAAAACCGATGTGGGCTAAAGAATACATGCTTGATGGATAAACGAATGGATCTACCATAACAATACAAGCAATAGTGGATTAAATTAAAAAAGGGAATGAATGTAGAAAGTAAAATCTATGACACCGCTGCTCATGATTTATTTTCAAAGCAAACAGAGTGGAGTGTGTGACAGTGGGATTGGATTGTGACCAATGTAGTGGGATCGGTTTTAAAAGCATGCAAGGAGGGAGGAGGCTTAAGCTTTCTTCGCGACTAAAGCATATTCGAAATGGATCCACATGCCTTGATTGCTCAGCACTCTTCGTTCTGATAGTGCGAACATCCTCGGTCTTAGCCTCATTTAGAACATGGAAACTGCATAAATATGATAAGATGCCAAGAATAGCTTGTGTATCCGCCTCTAACAAATTACTAAAAGCTACAGCAGTGAGATGATGTATTTTGCAATGTCTATGCTTCACTCTTTGCACTCTGGGAAACATTTTCTCCTCCCTCAGGTGTGTGACATGTTTCTGAAGTATGGACTCCCGCTTGTCGTGATGCCCCCTCCTGGGGTTTTTTACCCAGCCCTGTTTGCCACCGACCCTGTTAGCGTGGACAGACTGGCATACATCATGTACAGGTGAGGACTCTCTAAGCTGCAGCCTGTCTCAGCTCATACACTAACAATACCCTTAATGCCATCTGCCATATGCATATGTTTATTTGATAACAGAACATAACTTGAATCAAATGGCTTCATTGCACTTACATGTTAATGTATGAATTATGAAAATGAGCGGCTAAGAGGCAAGACACTTAAGCCCTTCTCTCCATTTTTATGTAGAATTTCAGCTTCATTTATAACTCCACTCTTCAGTAGCACAAATCCTTTCAGTGTCGGCTAATTGACTACACCCCAGGGTTCTGAAATAATTTTACCGTAGCTAATCGAAAAAAACGCCAGGGCATTGGGAAAATCGGAATATAATTGCATGATTCTTTTTTACAGACCATCGAGAGCGAGTTGATTTCTAGTATTTCGAGATCATAGAGGTCACTGGTTTCACTGTTTCTTTTTTGTCAGGTACAAGGTGAACTTGACATCAGCCAAGAGTCAAGAGAATCTCACAGAGGTAAAAAAGGAGCAATTTTCTCTCCATATGCACAATTGCAACTTATACTTGGCATTGTAGAGGAAATTCTTGTATTTCTGCCTATTTCTTTTTTCAAGATTGCTGAACATTTTCATGATCTTAGTCTATTTAGTGCAAATGTATGCACTTCCTCTCATTACCTTTATATTTCATAGGCCACTGGCAGTTTTGGTAGGTTTCACATCCATTAAGAAAACCAAAAGCATCGACCTTTCGCTGTTGACCTCTAAATATTCATTAATACGTTGTTGACTTGAATTCATCTGCCATTCCATGCTGTGAGTTTAGTTAATTTCAGCCCGCCTCTATGCTCCGCTGCAAATGTCACTGGCACTTGTTATTAAGAAAAATGAACTTGGTGAAAATAAATCTGCACAGATGTAAGATTCTCGATTTGTGGGAAATGGTTCGGCTGAATGTCCTTATTTCACCCGTCTTGTTGTTGTCTCTCTCTAATCTTCTGTCTCTCTCCAGGCCTTTCACATCAGCCGACAGACTTTCCGTGAATTTAACCACTACATAATCGACATGGTCAACTGCCTGTGGAACTCCAAAATGTTCCAACCAGGCGGGGGGGTACAGCTGGGAGAGGAGCTGCTGCTCAAGAGCAACGTGCCCCAATACACGGCGAGCTTCGACCTCGTCCACCACCCTGCCTTCATGAGCTACGCTGTTGACTTTCATCAGAAGGTGAGTGTAAACACTTGTTGTCCCAGAGATAAATGGGATCCTGCAGCCCACCTAGTGTTTTCATCACCAGTCTGTCATCATCGCACGTTAAACAAAAGCTCATGCATATTTCCGTTCTGTTGCATGGAACAGCGGGTGGCCAGTCTGCACAGTTAAGACAAGGAGGCAAAATGCACTATTAATGCGTCTTTCATACAACATACATTAATCCAGAGAAAAGACATTTTATTATTAATAGGTCCTGCATGAGACATCGTCATGTTAAATAATACAGACGTCTTTTTTTGGTTCTGTCCAACTACAACAACCAGCAGTGATCTTCTGAGATTTAGCAGCTGACAATGAATATTAATGCTCTGTCTTTATCAGTGTTGGCCGGAGAGGAAGGACATGGACCTCAATTGCATAAAGGTACGAGGGGTCTCCTTTTTATTTCCCCATCTATAATAGACTTTCCATTTCGTACGAGTTGTATTACACATATTTAAGAGATTTCTTTGATCGTGGTAAAACCACAGTGGTGATGTATCTGCGTGTGTTTCAGCATTCCAAGCCATGGGGCTGGTACCTGGAGTATCTGTTCACGCAGGGCTACGACGGCCTTAAACACTTCGTTCAGACCAACATCAGCCGGCAGCTGACAGCAGGAGACAGTCAGGGCGACAGCCTGTCCACACAGCAGAGTTAGATGCTCAACTCAGTGGAGAGGAAAACAACCACTTGCGTCTTACCCATTTTGTAAAAGACTTGTGCATATTTCATTTCCTCCACCTCCTTCACGCAAGCTTTCCTGCCTGTGATCTGAGGATCTTTTTTTGTACATAAGTTATTTGTGTCTATCGTGTATTTTTAGTTATAGTATTGTCCATTCAGTAATGGCAAACTGTGGGGCTCAAATGCTTCCCTTTCAGTATTTCGTCTTTGCCTTGCAAACCATAACACAATGTTCTTCTGGTTAATATGGACTCGCCTACACGGAACCAGCTACCACTCCGAAGAAGCCCTTTTTTTTAGCTTATTTTTTTGGTTTTTTCCGTTGTGGTAACAGTCATCCTCATCTCCTGTGACTCTTGCACATTGCTAAAACTAAATAAGACTTTTACTTCTAGGTGCAAATACATCTGAACTGCTGTGTGTTACAACATTCTCCTCCGGTAGCTGATCGCAACATGACGCACATATTAAAGTGTCTTGACCTTTTGCCCGAAATATCAACTTGAGTTTTGAGTCTATCATTTGGCATCAGCTGCTTGAGAATGTGTTCCATGAATCTGTTTCCACATGTGTCACAGTCAGAAGCTCTATATTATCTTGAACACATTTTTGCTTGACTTGAGGGGCCGGCTGGGTATTCTCAGCTTCTTTGAATACTGTGGATGAAGCAGGTACATTCAGTGACCAGCTTCGTCCGAGACACGATGTCACGACCCAGAATGGGAAATATGGAAGTGGAATTGTTCCTGTGTCGTCCAGGTTTCTTCATGTCCTTGTTACTACTGTTAATACAACTACAACTGACTCGTGTGTGTACTGTTTTGTCTCATTAGTTATTAAATCATAATTTCAAATGTTATTTGGCCCAACAAGATATTCCTTTTAAAACTATATAAGAAAGTCCTGCACATTTGAATTGATCGATCAAATAAAATAGGTTTTAGCTTAATTAAATGGACTAAAGAGAAGACCAAATGTTTGCCCACCTAATGGATTGGATGACTCATTGTTTCAGCTCTGAGCTGTTTATAAACCTGAGAGCTCGATGGTGTCTCAAACCTTATTATCTGAGGTTGATATCGAGCTGTTTTTCTTTTATCGATTCCAAATTCTCATCTATAAGAAGAACTTTGGCCAAAAGATAGTTTTCCATCCACTCTCAGGCAGAGGAGACTCAGAGAAGATGAAGCTCTCTCAACCTTGAGCCAAACTTCACCCCGACTTCTTCCCTCCCGCAGCTCTCGTGACGCACCAGATCCGTGGAAGTTCTCTTGTTCTATTCAAGCCCTCGTTAGTGCTGGTAGTCCCATCTATCAGCTGTGACCGTTGGCGTGTGATGTGGCGCTGATGTGAAGGAGCCGAGCCACCTTAAAGCAAAAACCCTCTGATGTCAGCGTCACAGTCAGACCGCCGCCGGTGCCGCGCCGCGCTGCTTCGCTCCGCCGTTTCAAATCTTCCTCCTCACTTCCTCCAGCTCATGTCTGCATTCTCGGGAGTAGCTTGTTCCAGCCACACGTTCAGCTGAGCGGTGCCAAACCACCGGCAGTAGGGAAACAAAGGTAAGAGCCCAGGCTGCTTTTGTTAAGTGTTTCTTGCGGAAGATGTGTGTTGGTGGAAAGAAGACAAACAGGAGCGGTGTCATGATGTGACAGGACTCTTAAATCGGCTGTGGGCGACTCTTGTGCGTGTTCGTAAAGAGGCTGCTGCAGTTGGGAGACTGTGCGTCGTCTTTGCGCACAGTTTGACCAGAGACATCCGTTTAAAGGATGAGGTTGTCCCGGTGAGGCTGCAGCTTGTGACCGGGGGAGCTGTCGGAACAAGAAGCCCGCAGCTGGACATCCTTGTTTGAATCTTGTCCTGTCGCTACTGCGCTGAATGGAGCAAACATGCACAATGTGTTACTGCGGATCTCATTAATTAGACTGACCGACACTGATTAAGTGCGCGACCCGGATTCCGCCGCTGTTTTGCGCCTGTTTCAGCACAGAAGAAAAAGCTCCTTCTTCATCTGCAAGTTTCACCGCATGCTTTGCATCCCGGAGGAAAAGGATCCTTTAATAGCTTTTCTGCCTTATCACTTTGTAGGGGTGGAGACCCGCTGTGCGACGGCACACTGAGGTGTGGAGCTGGTTTCAACTCTGGATGTTCAGTAATTATCTTCACAATTAGTCGCTGTGTGTCCGAAGCCCCCAAAAACTCCGTTTGAAGGCCCCCAGGGGCACTTGGGGTGATTAGAAAAGAATTAAGAGAGAGGAAAGTAATCTTGTTCAGACGTTGCTGCACATTTAAATCTGAATCCAAAGACTTTCCTGCTGTTTGAACACATCCTCCAGTCTGACTGTCAGGTCAGGGCCACTGACAGCGCTGCAGACGTTTGGAGACATTTCATATCATCCCCACCTAACTCATCTCTCCCAACATCACGTATCCTTTAAATATTCCCATGGCTCTGGTTTGTGCTCACAAAGGCCAAACACAGTCTCCACAGACTTTAAAGTCATGTGGTTTGGACTATTGTTTGATTCTTGGTCAGAGTAGTAGAAGTCAAACAACCTGACATGTTCCTACCTGGACTTTATCCGACATGTCTGCACTGTCTGGTGATGATCTTCAGACCACGTCAGCAGGCTTTAGAGGATCTTTGCCATCAGTCAACAGCCACAAAAACAGTGAAAGAAAAAGCTTTTCCACCCATGACAGGACTCAGAATGAGACACTTGCTGTGATTCGTGTGAATGATGTTCACACCAGAACCGCTCCAGAGTTCACCTGACAGCGTTCCAAGGCCTTTACGTTGAGGCGTGCCAGAGAGCGTTTCTGAGGGCCTCATTAGAGGAAGCTTCCTGTGTTCACGCCAACCCAAACAAACCGCACCATGAGGGTCAACCCTCCAGGATTGGGTTCAACCAGCTTGTCCAACTGGTGTGAACCTGCCTGCACAGTACAGATTTTTAGCGACTCTACACTGTAAGAGGGAAGTTCCAAATCTGTGCTAGCCCTGGACCGCCCATGTCTCCTAATACCACTGTGTTACTGAAGGGGCGACAGTGAGCCACTGGAGCCCCCAGACCAAGATTCATAAACCTTCATCCGTCATTCTGGTGATATGTTGGCCCCCTTTTGGTTTGGACTGTAAGATCTGAAACGCTTTTTTAACTGATATACAATTTCTTTATTTGACATTCTTCAGAAGTGTCTCCGTCCCTCATCTTGACATAGTTGCAAAAATGACTGACTCTCCCTTTAACGTCTCTCTGCTGCAACGCTTGCACAATATCTGAGCCGTGACAACAATCTACTTGTTTAAATACATTAGTTCGGCTCATTAGCTGTAACATTGCCTCAGCTGTTGCCTGCATGTTGGTTTTTGAAGAGACAATCAGAAACAAAAAGAGGAATTACCTTCATAAAACTATAACAATCTTTGTTCCGAAGATCAAACGCTTCCTCGTCTCTCTTTCTTATCAGGCGGCCTTTTTTTCTTTTTTGTGTTCTTTCATCTTTGATCATAAAGTCGGGTAACTGTTGGCTTTCATGGCTCAGTCCAGAGTAAAATTGAAGGTTTGTGGAATCTGGAGGGATTGTTTTTCAGAAGAAGCAGAATAATAACCCCAAACGGGTGCTTGAAGTGACATCGCTTGCCTTGCATAGAAATTCCTCTGAAAATTATTTATACTCGTGTTGCCGCTCTGCGGGACCTTTTCATTGTTATCAAACTGCATTCATTTCAAATAGCTTCAAGTTATATTCATGGACAGTAATTTCCATGTACCTACACTGAAGGATAATTCTCCTAATGAATAGGAGAACGTCACAATTCTTTCCTTGGGCGATCCAGCTTGATGAGAGGACAGGGTGGCGTGTCTTTTGATCTGGAGGACGGCAAGCGAAGCCTTTAGTACAGCAGAGAAAGAAGAGGAATGTTTCTGCATAGTGAATTTAAGCTGGTTGATAACATATGTTGTGATGACCGGAGCAGCTTGCATATCGGTTTTGGCAGATGGAGACAGCGGAGGTTTGAGGCTCCACACAGTTGTGAACTATAATTGTGAAAGACGCTAAAAGGATTAGGAGGATGTTGTATTGTCACTCCCTCTCTCCATCTACATGCCCCCTGGTCGTGTTTTTATGTTTTGATTTTTCGACATTTGCCCCCAAGCTGTTTTCTTTGGTATAGATTAAATCATACAGGGTCTTCCCCTTTTAATATCCTTTATTTTTATCCTTAAAGACAGTGTCACTTGTTTCAGGTTCAGGATTTTCTGGACTGTTTCACAGTTTTGGGAATGTGACACGTTAATCTGAAAATGACATATATTGTTTTGTTTTCATCCCCTCTGATGAATCCTTAACATGTGTTTTTGGGTTTGCATTATTTATGCGGTTATGTAGGGAGCAAGCTGTGTTAAAGACCGTCCCGGGCATGTTTTTCTTTCCCTCCCTCCCTTTTTTTTTTTTTTTTAATTCAGGAGAGTGATCTGAAAATGTCATTCTCTGTTAAAGTCTGCCCCGGGTCCTCGGGAACTCTAGCGGAGCGTTAAGAATTAGCATCCTGCCAACTGCTATGGTAACATCACATATTCTTACTGTGAAGATTTTTTTTTTCTTCCCTTATTTAGAACGATAAGGTGACAGCAGAGGATTTCATGAGAGCACAAATAATTTTCCAGCTTTCATAGGTTTTTTACTTTTACCGGGAAAAACAACGAACCGTCACCTCATGGAGTCAAACTGCCAATAATTACACCTGACCCCAACTTCGACCTTATTGATGTCACCTTGCACTCCAGTGGGATGGATGATTGTTTGTTCAATATTCATTCTTTCCTTTATGTTGCTCGACTTAATATTTGCATTAATGCGACTCAACCTGCTCCTACACTGAAAGATTATTTCCTGTTGGTGACATTTGTCTAAGCTGTCCTTCCTCTTTACATTTGTATAATTAGCAGTAATGTACAGTATTCCCGCGGGAGTCTGCACGCGGCAGTGGAGCTGCAGATATCAGGACTCATTCTCCCTTCAGAAGGAGCCATGTGTTGCTACTCAGCCTTGCTCGGTACGAAAAAACAACTTCCACTAAACGAAAATGCCTGTCTCCCATGGCACCTTAATTAGCCTCACTCTCTGTTTTGTCTTTTCATCTTTTCCTGGTTTGATGTTTTCATATCTAACCATGCATGCAGAGAAGGATTATCTGATTGGATGAGGGAGGCCGTAACTCTAACAACAGAAGAAGTAGTTAAGACAATTAACTAAGTGCGCGTATCTTTGATGGTTGAGTTACACTAACTAGTGATTGGAAGGTTGCTGGCTTGTCCTCCGAAGATGTGTGTGGTGTCTTAGGGATCCCTTAATGATATGTTGATATTGATCTTCTTATTAACTATTGAAAATGTACTTCCTGCATTCAATGCATTAAATCAGCGAAAGCACGGATGCAGCTTCATCTTTTGGCCTCGGTCCACTTTAATTATAGGTATAATTAAACTGCTGTGCGATTCCTGATCTAACCTGCAATGTCACTCTGCTTAAAAGTCATCTCGTCCTTAAAAATGTCCTGAAATACGACACTGCAAAGTGTCAACACTGAATCCTCCATTGTTATTCTGTAAACGGTAATCAAACTGGACACAACACTATAAAAAGGATCCAACAGTGTGTTGTGGCTCATCATTACTGACCACAGACCCACTGAGTCTCTTGCATTCACAATTCCCGTCCAAGCGGGTGCCAACATTTACGACCAAGCACCCCAGGACCTGCTGTCCTTCCATCGGCCCAGATGGAAGAGTAGTAGTTGTGCACACTGGAGCATCATCATCCCGAACTCTGTGGCCGTAGGACAGGTGCGCTCAGTCAAGCAGGCTGCAATAGTCCCATCATCTCCCTGCGCCCCTCCATCATCTCCACCCCTCGCTGAGAGATTGCAAAACAGACAAATGGGGGAAAAATGGGGATTCGAAAAGCAATTTGCTAACGCAATAAATTCCTGCGCCTGCGGTCTCCTTGGCCACGGTGGCTGCGGGCTATTATTTAGAATCTGGTAACCGATGCATTCCTATTAACATTAAATGGGTTGGTGTCTGTGGGTTGTCTCCTGTGACACGTTTATTCTGGTTATTTACTGCTCTGCACTGCAGGCCTTGCTCTCTGAGCTGCTCTGATGACCGGCTCGCAGTGAGGCCCCGTGTGGAAGTCATCCTTTATACAGCGAGGGGGGGAGATGGGGAGGAGTGGTGACAAGTTCTTTGATTTAATGTTTGGAAAATATGTAAACAGAAAAGGATGATAAGAAACGACGGGGTGCATATTTGAATGTGTGTTTGATATTTTGTATCTGTCAGCTTGTGTTCGGGCGGCGAGGATGGAACACGGTTGGTCCTAATGACTCCAGCGATCTCTGACCAGGGAAGGCTGTAGAAAGTTTAACTAGGGAGGCCAATCAGACTGCAGGAGGGAGGCGCCGCCCGGCCCTTTAGAACCATGCATGCTCCTGACCTTTCCTCTAGTGCCACCATGAGGTTTACGTATGTGATTATAATGAGATGTCATAACAAGTGTTGAATGGATCCACATAGAATATGATGCAGACATTCACGTGCCCCTAAGGATGAATTGCCAACCCCCTATTGGTCCTTTCAGTTATTATTATGCAAAATTCTCTTGCTTTGCTCTTTATTAAGTAGATGCTGCATTGCTGTAATGGTCCTTCCAAGCCCGAGATAAAACAACAAACATGTATAATTTAAATGCATAACTTTTCAAATGGACCCTCATATACACAACCTGTCAGGATAAATCTTGCCTTTATAAGACACTCTATGCAGCCAAAGTGGAGTTAATGGCTCCTGCACTTACATACCTCTTGTCTTGTACTTTCCCTGGATGCAGCTACTTCTGTGTAGCAAATACTTGTTGCTCTTCAAGTGAATCCAAGTTAGTGAACTGATTTGCTCTTCTGTTGGATCCGGTTACTGTCTGCTCTTTACTGGTCACCCTTCCTCTGCTCCTCATGTGCTTACACATGCTAAAGCTGACATGTTCTGATCCCTGAAGTGAGGGGGGGGGGGTGTGGAGGTTAATGATGGGGCACTGAGTGACCTCAAATCTGTAATGGAACCATCATATGTGTCTTGATCTATTAACAAGTTGAACTAATCCTTTGTGCTTTGATCCTCCTCATGTCATATTTTGTCCCATTGAATCCAAACTTCAAATTAGCATTGGAACTACATCAGTAGATATCTAATATATATATATATATAATATATATATATATAATATTTCCTGAGAAATCTCACTATAAAGTGAAGTAGTCACTGTTTGTGTGTGTTCTTTGCTTGTCTCGGACAGCGTCTACTTCATACTCGGCGAGCCAAGAAAAGGGCAGCGTCGAGTGTGAGGTTGTTTTAACGAGCGCTGCTCATATTTTGTCTAATAGTTCTCTTTTTTTTTTCTCGATTACACTTTGGTAAAGCGGGCCGTCATCCTCGGCGCTCCGCATCGCCTTCACGGCGTATTTTCAATTACGTCCTCAGATTGCCTTTTACAGCCCGCAACTCATTCTGGCCTTTTGCTGGGTACGACCGCTTCCCCTGGCATTAACAAGCAGAAAGACAACTTGAACAGCGACACTTTTCATCATCGAAAAGGATGCAACAGCTTCTCTTGAGAAAGCCGCAGGCGGCAGCCGCTCCGATGGAAGGATTAGCACGTTTTGGAAATTGGCACTGTTAATGAATATTTAAAAAAAAAGACCCTCTCACAGTGTTAAAGTCAGTGGAATTCCTGGATCGGCCCCAAAACCTAATTGGCTCCCTCCACCAAGTTTCATGAAAATCTGCCTGCTAGTTTTCGTGCAAAAACAATCAAACAAACTGCAATGAAAACATAACCTCCTTGGCGGAGGTAATGACCCCCCCCCCCCCCCCCCCCCCCCCCCCCCCCCCCCCCCCCCCCCCCCCCCCCCCCCCCCTCCCCCCCACC
>CAAKHC010019490.1:36936-75088 GCA_901007825.1 Macroramphosus scolopax | reverse complement strand
TCCCCCCTCCCCCCCCCCCCCCCCGCTAACACAGCCCAGGGAAGGGTACATTAAATGAGTGGAAAAATTCAAGATAATTATTGTTGCTCACAACACACACAAACACACATTTACATGAGCGACTTGTGGGGTCTTTCTGCCTCTCAGCCTCACCCTGAATGCTTCCTAACTTATTCTTTGGATGCTGAGATATACAGTTTATATGACAGTATGTTCCGTGGGACCGGAGCCAGCACCGACAAAGGCCGTTTTTCGCATCTAATCACGTCAGAGCAGCTCAGATGTTTCTTGAAATGTGTCGGTTTCACTCAGAATCCCACTGAGAGACGTGGATGCTGATATCGACTTCGACCGGGAGGAACGATCTCTGCAGCTTGAATCCCAGAGGTGATTGGATTCCTGGACCGGCGCTGGATGTGCTATGCAGAACGTGTTGCTATAAGGCACTTTAGAAGAATGTAGCCATGTACCGCCGCATGTTTTTAAATCCATCACAGTAAATTAATTAGGTTTTTCGACAGAGACGATCCTCTAATTCTGTTTGAAAGCTGCAAATGAAGATTTATTTTCCAACAAGAAAACGGGAAAGAACAGCTTCAATGGGGGGAAAACACAGTGTGAAGATCATGTTGTGCTCATGCAGACGGCACACATCAATGTTTTATACAGTAATTGTGCATTATTGAGACGAAATCATTGGATTGTTTTACCACACCAGGCAGTCTACTTAAGATTTCTGTTGATGTAAAAGATTCATGACTCATTGTCTCCTTTAAAAGCACTCTTGTGTCCCTTAGCATTATCTTTTAGTGTTTGCTTGCAAAAACCTGCATTAGCCCCAGATAATTCTGCATTCCCTTTGATCCATAGAGGAAAGCTGAGTTGTATTATGATGTAATTTTATGCATTATGAGTCTGTGCAAGTGAGTGCACCGTCAGCTGTGGTCCACTAAGTTTCTGTCATTGTCCCGGCTGCAGTCGAACTGTCATCATCTTGCTGTAATTACGGCTGCAGCCCTTTGAATTTTTTTTAATCGCCTCTTGTATCTTCTATTCTTTTATGATTATCTATCACCTTTCGTTTTATCATAACCAGCGTTTGAACTCTAAGCCTTTGCCTTTTAGAATTTCATGGATGAGAGTGGATGATTAAAGGCTGCTCACAGATGGAAACACGTGTGCTTCAGATTGAACGAGAGGCGGTCATGTTATTTTAGGTATTTATTCTCAAAGTGGATAAAATAGCTATTTAAGTTGTATCTATTGTTGCGTTAGTTGTTATATTCACTGCTTTGACAAGGGGCCTTTGGCAGGTTGGTGATAACTCAATGAGCATCGTTCTTTTTCAAGGCTAATCACTGAGCACTGTACCTAAATATACCGTCATTATGATGAACAACATGATGGAGTGAATGTTTTTAGGTCAATAACATGTATTTTTAGTGCACTGACGTTGTCTTCTACCTCTTCTAGAGAAGTCCTGTTTCATGCCTTTGTTTATAATCACATGTAGCATGTTCTCCAGCAAATCAACCTAAAGATAAACGAGAACGTGTTTCCAAGGTTACCGCGGAGCCTAATATCTTTTTTTAAATCCTAAGATCATATCATCTTAATTTCAGCCCACACTTCTTTTTTTTTTCCCTCTCCGAGCCTGAGTCTTCGTCTAAGTGTTTGAACAGGCAGCTGTGTGTTGGGAGGCAGTTGTGGAGTTGGGGGGAGCCATGAAGGCACTGGAGGAGGATGACACCAGGTCTTGAGTGGGGTGCATCGGCCCTTATCCAAGTCTCGGTGCATTTCTAGCGAGAAAGCATTTGAGATGAAACTCAAATGGTGGCAAGTGCTCCCCATGTAGCCTTTTCATCATTTCCCCCTCCTCCTCCCCCTCTTTCCTCTTCCCAGTGGTCTGTGAGTAATGAGCCTTAGGCTAGGCTGGCTAATTAGACCTGACATCACCCCGAACTCGCTTGCTGCGGCTCCTCTGGACACTTTTTTGACCCGTGTTGATATTCATAGAGATGCAAGCACACATATGCAAAGCCAGCAAACAGACACGCTCGTGAACGTGCATGTGCAACTACACCAGCGCTGGTGCTCGCAGCATGTGCGTGTGCACACGCGTGTGCAAACGCCTCCTCAGGTTTCTTTGAGCCTGAAAACCCCCCTGCTGCACAGAAGGCTGCTCTTCCTTCTGAGTCTTAAGCATGCGAAACGTTAACACTTAACATCCTGACAGGACACCCAGAAAAGGAGGATTGGTGAGAACCACAGGGAGGTGTGTGGATCTGCTGCCCGAACCAACCGAGCTTGGAATGCAAAAGGAGCAGCAGTTGTCCATCTGGATGCCAAAGCTCTTTACCCTTCTCTCCTCTCACTGATCTCACTGAAGGATGGCCATTTGTATACTTGATTCATGCTTTCAGGTTGGATTGTAGATCTGTTTTCACATCTTCTCACTTCTCACCAAACTAAAATATCAGTGGCGACTCAACATGTTGCCCGTATTGATTTTACAGGTAAAAAAAAAACTAGTTATATCCACGTCTATCCAACACTGTCATCCTCATAATATTTGCATCCGTCATTTGTTATTCATCAGACAGCTCTATTAAACCCGGGGAACTAGACTTTTATTTCCTTTCTGTGTCTATTTTTCAGAGAATTTCATAGAGGGAGATGTTTGGTGAGCGTGCTCTCGAGGGGTGTAAAGCAATATAAATATAATATTTGGATATCACAGATAATGTTTTTGGAAAAGGCAAGAAAAATGAAATACAAGGGAGCTGAACCTTCTTACAATTTATTTGCTTTGGGTCTCTACTCTCTCTCTCTCTCTCTCTCCCTCTCTCTCTCTATATATATATTATATATGTATCTACATATATAATATGTATATAAAGAAAATCCTTTGACCCGGTGCAGTTCTTCCTTATGTTTTAACCTCCTGGAGTCCCATCCAAACCTTTAACAGCTTGTTTTAAGACAGGTGGATTGATCTGTTATGAGTGCTTCCACCATATCTTGCTACTTCAAATCTTTATTATGGGTCTTGGGAAAAAAACTTTTTAAAAAAAAGTTTTGGGGTTCCTCTCCTCCACCGAAGGAAACGAACGCCTCCATCTCATCGAGGCTAAAACTGAACGCCCCGCTTCTCTTGTGCATCATTACAGCAAGCTAGCTAGTCGGTGACAAGTGAAGTGAGGCAGCCGTTGCCATGGATACGGGTAGTCTTATATCGATTCTAAAATAGAGTTGTAGTTAGGATTTCTAAGTAAGTTATGAGGTCGGAGAAAGAATCTTAGTTTAGGAACGTCTCAGGACAAGCAGTTGTGAGTTGTCTCTGTAATGAGACTCTGCTGCCGCTGCAGTCCGTCCTTCCGTTGTTTAGGTTCCTCGTCAAGTCAAGTCAATTTTATTTATTCGGCTCGAAATGACAAATTACAACGCCTCAATGGGCTTCTCTAATGACTGTGACGGGGGCTATCACATCGCCATTGATTTCTGCTGTGCTGTTTCCAAAGCCCCAATAGAGACGATGAAGAGGTGAGCTGTGAGGAAAACACCTGCAGCATCATCTGAGGCTGCAGGTCGCTGGGGTGGAGGGACAAAAAAGGTTGTTTCAGACGATGGGCGGAGGAGTGAGGACGGCTAATGTGATGAACTCTTCTGGGATACGGTGGCTGCCAAACACATGAAGTGATCCATACATAGACTTCACTGTCAGAATTACTCACTTTGAGTAGTGATATTCATGCATCTAACACGGTTCTGGAAACACAAACAAGTGATGTGAATGACAGATTTAATACAAGTTGACTGTTTCTGTGACTTTCAGAAACTTCAACATCAGTCGTTTTAAAAACATTTGAATAAAAGACGCAATGTTTTCTCCCTGTAAATATCATTACTGCTCCGTAACAGACAAACAGCTTTTAAAGGTGATAATTAAATGGCTGCTGCTTGCATCCGCCAGCATTATGGGGCCGACTGACAAAAAGCGAGTCACGTTGAACCAGCACTTAAAAAATAAAAAAAAAGAACGAACACAAACTGTCACGTTAAAAACATCTTGGTAGACTCAGGAAATAGACTTTTTTGTTTTCTTTGTGTTTCTTTCCGTCTCTATTTTCTCAGAGACTTCATAGGAGGAGATGTTTGCTGAGCGAGCTCTCTGGGGGTGTAAAGCAAATACAAATACAATATTTGGATAAGCACGGATAATATTCTTGGAAGAGATATGAAACATGAAATACCTGCGAGCTGAAAGGGACCTTCTCCAAATCTATTTGATTTAGCCCTTCCCCCAATATATCTACACGTATATATATATAAACCTCCAGTTTCAAAGACGTCACGTGACCCAGTCCAATTCTGACTCATATTTCTCCACTAACCTGCTGCTCTATTTCAACACTAGATTTCCATCCGGCTCTTTATTTAGACTTTAGGATAATTTATCTGTGCTGAGGACTCCGGCTGCAGTCCGTTCTTCCACCAAGCTGGGTATCTAACGGCCGTAACGGGGGGGGCGATCACACCGCCATCGATTTCTGCTGGGTTGTCTTCAAAAACCCCCAATTGGGACGATGAAGAGGTGAGCTGTGAAGAAGACACCTCGGGCTGCATCTGCCGCTGCTGGATGCTGGGAGGCAGAAAAACAGGGAGGGATGTTGGTTCAGAGAGAGAGGGGGAGGAGTGAGGGCGGCTTTCTGCTCCGAGTGATAAAAGGTGGATCTTAATTTGGCCTGCGAGGCCGGCCGGATTAAATAATAAGCTTGTTTGTTGCTGCTTGGTGGCGGCGCTCCCCGGGTGTTAGGAGTATTTCAGTTAATGCACGTGTATCTACAGTACAGAACGATGGAGGCAGTTCTTTGAGCGTATTGTGTGTGTGTGTGTGTTTGGCTGTGTGAAGGCTGACTACTCTGAAGGATTTCCAGGCGCAGCTCAACGGTGGTCATCGCTATAGCAACTCTCTGTTCCTGTCAGGACTTGGCAATATGCTGAATATGATTACGTTTTTTGGCATGTAGGAGGGAATAAATTTAAGTGTTTTTAAATGAAACTAAATGTTCCAATTACATCTTATGCTTTTAAATACAACAGGGGGGGATTTAATTAGAGGGAGAGGCGTCCCAGTCTCCGCCACCCAGAGGGAACGCTGTGTAGAACTTGAAAGCAATTTGTTTCCTGTTCTTCCTTCTTTCCTCAACCCTGAAATGACTCTGATAGCACAATGAAATTAATGTTTGGACTAAATGTTGGCGGAATTTAATAAAGGCCAGCCAGCCCTTGCGTCCCTCTTTATCCAGTTCTCTCTTATTCATGATTTCTTCCCCGCGTCCACCACAACAAACACACACACACAACACAACACACCCCTCCAACCGTCAATGTTTCAAATACATATTAGTTTGGGTGATGCCCGCCTCACTTCACAGATTAGTCCGTTCATTATGTGAATATGACAAAGCATTGTTCAGATGTATTTGGCCTGGGGTGGAGATGATTCTGGAGTTCAATTTTCATAAGCACCAAACCCTGACATCTCGCAGAGCTGTGAATGAGCCACGGAGGCCGACGGGGAGTTGCCAGGCGATGGCGGCTGCTATCTGCTTGGCGCAGTGCTGAATATTTACAACAAAAAAAAAAAAAAGAAGCTTGCTAGCTGGTTTATTGAGATTTTTCATGTGACCTGTAGTGGCTCATCAAATATGAATGACACGCTGCCGCGGCGGAATTGCCTTCGTCGTTAGGAAATTAAAGTTAATTTACAGTTTGCTCATTTCGTCGGCCGGGGTTGCGGCGGCGGGGGGTTCCCTCCAGGAGGAACGATCACGAGTTAAAGGACCAGTGCGGAGGATTTAGAAATGGAACATAATAATAGCAAACATGGAGAGGTGAGTTTCTGCAGAAACCCAAAACGGACAAATGATACATGAGAGTTCAACATGTCGAAGAAATAAGTTTGACACAAGCTGTTGCATGCAAGTCAGCAGATCAGTTTACTTATTAAAAGCAAAGAGCATCTTATTGTTCTTGCTTGCAGCAGCTGAGATGATCCGCCGGTGGGAACAGGAGGAATTTAAGATTTCATGAAAAAGGATAAATGTCTAAAAACAAGTGCCTTTATCTCACTTTGAGTCTGGTAGTTGCAATCTGCAGCCTCATAAACACAGCAAAGTGTTTCCTGTTAGTTCGTTTAGTTGACTGAATATTCCGCTTTAGCCTTCGGGGCTTATTTCATTTACAACGTTTTAGATTGTCATCCGTTCACGGGAACAAATAAAACCATCACCTTGTAATAGAGGTGGGTGAAATGAATCCGTGCATTAAGGTAATACCTCTCCTGTTGCAGTTAATACAAATAAAAAACTAATACTACCATATCTGCTACCTGGGGGCAAGTCGCTGTAAAAACTTTATTCCCCATGTTCTAGTCGTCTTATATGTGACGATCCCTTCATGAGGAAACCTTGACTGCTTTAACAAAGAAAACCTCGACACACTCGCCTACTGTGTCGTTTGGGATTATACTGTTTCATCCTGCTAGAAATGGTACTTTGTGATTAATACGACATATCCTTGGCCTTCATCCCATCTTCCCCCTTAAGACTCGAGATGATCTCAACAGGGTTAAGGGGGCAGCCCGCGGTGCCGGCTAATTCGTCAGATGCTGTAACTGTGATGAGTAAAAAATGTCGCCTTGAATGTTCTGGCCTTCTCCCCCTACTTTCTCTTTTTCCAGCACATGTAATGGCACCAGAAGATGCGGCTAATGAGCAATTCACTGCACCCTGTGCAGCCTTCCACTAAATACATCAATAACAGAGAGGGGGAAAAAGAGAGAAAGGAACACGGGAAAGAAAACTGCAGCCCGAAGCTGTGAAATGTAAGTTAAGTGCTGACCTTGGCGGCATAATGTCTCTAAATAGCGTCTGAATGTCAGTGTGGTCCAGAGAAGGGCAGCTCCTGCCCAAGGGTAAAGGGAGAGCAGCACTTTGAAGATGCGAAAAAAGGGGGCCAAGGCGGCGGGAGGGCGCTGGATGGATTAGGAGGGATGGAGCTGACCGGGGTGTGGCTGAGTGTCACCGCTCTGCTTCTCCATCAGAGACACGGCTTTCACCTCAGAGAAGAGCAGAACCACAAGTCCTATCTGCAGGGATAATTTCAAGTGAGCCAGAAAAATAACTGTCATTGCCAAAGTCCTTTAGCAGCAGGCAACAGTTCGTCTTTGCTCGTGATGACACACAATCAGTCCGTCATGTCGCAGCTCACAACACAAAGTATCTCCGACGAGAACTGGCTGCTACTTTACCGTGAAGCTCTCGCTTCTCTTACGTCCTTGACGTGAGATAGAAGACAACATCAGGCTTCTTATCTGCTGAGTTCACTAACTGTCAGATGTTATTAGCTAATTAACCTTTAGTGTTCAGTCCAGGTTGAATTCAGATTTCATGAAAGACGAGGACAAACATACATGACCTCACCAGGGATCCTCTCCGGTCTCCAGCAGACAGACAGCATCGTTCTTGTCAAATTATTTAAGATAAGGCTGAACGGAAGCAGACTCCCTTTCTTTACTCTCTCATGACCCTTCGGTGTTGCTTGTTAACTAAGAAATCCGAGGATAAATTTATACTTCAGCGCTGTTTTAGCGCTTCACAAGAAAATCCTTTTAGGATGTCGAGCAGCCAATGCAGAATTGATGCTACACGGTCGGCGGCTGGTGGACTGTAAACTTACCGAGATCCAGGAGAGAACAGAACAGGGCAACCTTTAACTTCTTTCTCACCCCTAACTGACAT
The DNA here is from genome assembly GCA_901007825.1 of Macroramphosus scolopax. NCBI lineage: Eukaryota > Metazoa > Chordata > Actinopteri > Syngnathiformes > Centriscidae > Macroramphosus > Macroramphosus scolopax. Next base: position 67,283 of record CAAKHC010019490.1, on the reverse strand, counting down.
TAAACAATCAGATTTAATGAGGGAGGATCAGATGGTTAAATGTTTGACACAAAGTGAAAGTGCTGTGAGATCAATGAGGATGTCAATGGAAACCCTTGGTGAAAATATCCAGGCAGACACATATACAGAGGATGAGCAGGATTTCTTTTCATGTAACTAGTTCAACTGTTTTAATGGGTCTTAAGGGGAAGAAGAAGAAACATCAGCAGTCAGGGTTCAGGGATCAGCTCGCAAAGTGCCCTTTAATTGAGCATCTTCTCGTCGGGGTGCCGGGGGAGAAGGTCTGCCAACTGGGGTTTGCTGCATGATTCTGTGCTCCACTGGTGTAAGTGATGATACAATATGAGGCTTCAAGGAAGATCCAGATGTGAAATGTTAATCAAAACGAAAGGCAGTTGAGTAGAAAACCCCCGATGAGACGGAGGATCGGAGGAAAGTCACACCGACATTTGCACACAAGCTTTTTATTCATCAGCAAACAGCGTAAGTGGAACAGGAAAATGAAGTCTGCTTCATTCATGGACAGACACTGAGGGGCTCATGAATGAGAGGGCGACAGGTCCGCGGTTCAATTGCCATTGTGCCAGATCCTCTTACACGTAATCACACTCAGCAGCGACGCTCGCACAGTTTGAGTCATTCACAGAGCAGAGCACAATCGGGTTTATAGTAGGCAGATGCACTCGCTCGACGAGGGTGTGTGGGCGTCTGATTCCCGGAGTGAGTTTTTGTTGCGTGTCTCGGTAAGGCCTGGTTGTATTTGGGACATTGATGAAAGGGGACGGGGACAAAACGTGGCTTTACTGAATCGGCGGTGGAGGAAGTCTTTTCTTCCCAAGATGTCTGGCTCAGGGTTGTGGAATTTTCCCCCCGTTCGTTTTTCTCTCTTTGCTATTTCTTATTCAAATGATAAAAAAGCCCATTGATGTGGATCTCAATGGGCCTTCAGTCAGAAGGGTTATTTCATGCTTCATGTCTATCTTCCGTCTCAGTGATACCACAGGACTTTGAAGTGTGACATTAATATGTAAAGCAGCTCCCAGCCATTATTTATAAGTCGCTTATTCTCCCTTCGTAAATAAGATTGTTATATTATCACTTAGAATGACTCACGGATCCTTGAAATGCAGTTAAATAAAGTGTAGGTATTGTTTCAAAGAGTGTGTTGACAGTTCGGGAGACTCAATTATCCGCCTGCTGAGCATTCGATGATACGATCAGCATCCCCCTCATGTGTGTCCATTAAATATAAAGCTACAGACGGAAGTTCACTGGATGAGCTCAGCATAGGAACTGGAAACTGAAGTCCCTCATAGAACCAGAGCAGATTCAGTGCAACACAACAGCCGGTGCAATAAATCCTCCGTTTTTGACGGTTCTAATATTCAGTTTGTTTTTAATCTCTTTGAGTGGTGTTAATTTGTTTTTAATGGGCGACAGCAGCATTTTTTAATCGCCCTCTGCCGGTGCTGCAGAGCCGGTCATGTGTCCTGTCATTACCAGCTCACCGCTTGTGTTTAATTGCCTTGATTTTATTTGTTTGCCGTTTTAAAAATCCATCATCTGTTGTCACTTTCATTCAGAGTTTTATATTCGCTCCTCCTGTATTTTATCATGTAGGAAAAGTTGGAGGAAGTTGAGGCAGGTAGTCGTTCTCCAGTGGTTTGTCTCTGACGTGGTGACAGCTGCATTGTGCTCCTCTGCAGAAGGAACGATGACTCAAGCATTCACGGAAAAATACAGATGTATTGTCTGATTTACCAGGTATGAATCAATCCTTCAATCACACAAGACTCACAGTATTCCAGGGTTCGAACGCTGCATTCACAGCAGCGGTATTGTTGCAGAGCACTAAGGCGGATAACGCTGGTCATTACCGAAAGATTTATTATTTACGGCCTTCCTTTATTGCTCCGAATTGATCTCTGCAGACATTTTCCGTCTGAAAATCAATGCCCCGATTGCATTTGTTTTTCTCCACTCCCTCTTCTGATCTTTGCTAATTTCATTGCTCAAAATAAAACTCCATTTGCCTCCCAGATAGCACTCATCTTAAAACGTCATTTTGTTTATATGTGTAGTGCCGGCGGTGCTGTTGTTTGCAGGAGGAACCGAGAGAGCCATGTTCCTGTCATCATAACTCAGCCACATTTAGCCTTGCGCCGCCGCGGTTCTCACTGATCTCTGGCATGTCAAGGATCCTGAGGGGTAAAAGACGAATGGTTGAGAACATATGACGGATGTGGAGGGAAGACAAAGTGGTGATTTGTGGAAGGAATCCGTCCACGGGAAAGTCACAGCGTCAGCGCTCAAAACTGGAACAAGGATGAGGTTAGCTGGCATGTTTGTCCTCAGCCAGACTCCTGACAGGTTCAGGTGGGTGGGGGTGGGGGGGGGGGGAGTGTAGCGTTCTGATTAGTAGCGTCTCATTTCAAATTCAAGGTGACAGCCGTGATTGGACTTATCTGTGTGAATTTGAAATCACCTGCAATGTTTGTACGTGGCTGCCCAGATGTTGAATCATGTGCTTTCATACGTCATCACAGGAGGTAAAAAGATAGAATGATTGCTTTTATTTATAGTTTCTCCTCTTTGGAGAAAGTTGGCAGCAGTTTATACGTTTCACTAGAATACGTGTGACATGTATGTGTGTTCATGATGTGGAAACATTTTAAACATGCATATAAACGTAAAGGAGACAGAACATTTAGTGTGAACAGCTGCTGCCAGAACTGGATCCAGGAGGCTGTGACGTGGATCCATTTGATTGGATCCGGCACCTCTTCTGTCACTATCAATAAATTCTGCGATTCTTTTATTTGTCATTGAAGTTGAGCTCCATGCACTCCGTCCCCAGAGCATGAAGCTCCATGAAGTCCGTCCACAGTGTATGAAGCTCCATGCACTCCGTCCCCAGGGCATGAAGCTCCATGCACTCCATCCACAGTGTTTGAAGCTCCATGCACTCCGTCCACAGTGTATGAAGCTCCATGCACTCCGTCCCCAGGGCATGAAGCTCCATGCACTCCGTCCCCAGGGCATGAAGCTTCTATGTGCCTCATGCACTGTGGATTCTACGGTACGTTCTGTGTACGTCTCTCCTCCCCCCCATGGGACCAGCACCCACTGTGTTCTGGGACCTTCTGATTTACACAATAAGAGCTGGTTTGTAGTGAATCCTGTAACCGCAGCCATCATTAGTTACCTCAAATGATGTTCTCTTCTTCTGGGATTGAGAGATGCTTTGAGGAAGCGACGATGCAGAACACATCAGGGATCATTCAGATTTGTGTGACATGTGTAAAGCATCCGGGTTCATTAATGGGAAACACTTACTGTTCTGCTTTCATGAGAGCACCGACCCGTCCTCGTTGAATCCTCTCTCACCGGCTCCTGGGTAACTCCAACCCTGATTGTCCTGCTCGTCTTCTGAGTCGGTATCAATCAAAACTCCAAAAGATGTCAGAAAGCATTTCTCTGTGTTGTTTTCTTCCTCAGTTTCATTTGCAATCATCTCACGCTACTTTGCATCCGTCTCTCTGCCCTTGTCTGGTGAGGAGGAGGAGGCTGTTCCTGGCCAGCAGTAATCCAACACATACTGTAGGAACACTTCCTCGATCCTCGTCCGTCATTTTATTACGTGTTGTGGAGGAGGACGATGACTGATATTCACCAACTAATGCCTGGAATCCGGACAAGCATTTCACACTTGCTTGTTTTCTCTCTCTGGGGTTGAGCAGGCTGTCTGAGTCCTGCATAAATCAGGCTCTGCTTGTTATTACGCAGTGACTATGAGAATAAATTTAGATGGCTGTTTTATGGTGAACATGAATAATACACACTATGAAGCTGTGTTTCATTTGCGAGGAAAAACTAATATTAACAATATGACATCTTTCTCCTGCATATGTGGATGATGGAACTGCAGGATTAACTACTGTGGAGGGGAGCGAAAAACCGCGCAGATATAAGAGCAGTGCCAGATGGCTTGGCGGCGGCTCCTGCTGGGTGCCGACTTTACTCAACTCCATTGGTGGATGTTTGCCGTCCTTGCAGTTGACTCGTCATCAATAATCATTTCATATTGTAGCAATGTGTGCAGATATTCTGCCTGGGGGTCGGCCCTTCGTCTCTCGGCTCCCTGTCAATCACAGGTGTGCATGCGGTGTCAGTGTGGTGCGTGCAGGTGATTGTTGGGGCGGGGTGCAGACTGCATCTTGGTCTTCATCCTTTTGCATGTTGGAGCCCGTCAATAATCGGCACCAGGATAAAGTTAAAGAATAAAACTTCTGAGGCAAAACTAATGAAAAACAAAGTTGATATTGAATGGATCAATTTAAATTCTTACTACAATATAGGGGTGGATGATATAACCATCATCATATCATATAACTGATTTAATATCATAGTATATGTATCACAATACAGTTGTAAAACCTCTTTATCTACAAATTCACTCTCCTCCTCCATCCTGCAGCTCTGTGATGGAGTGTAAGGATTCACACTTGGAGGCGACGCTGCACCCGAACACCACCCCCAACCTTACAGATGCTCCATACAGACCTCGCTACCTTCTGCATTAGCAGAAGCTCTCATTGCACTTACGTGTGTCAGTTTACCATGTGGATTTAATTTGATCGGACACACAGTTTTAAAAAATTAATCTTTTGCTATTACACATGCAGCCGACTCTTGGCAGTCATTTCGAGTCGTATTTCTGGCCACCTCCTTGACCCTGAAGCTCTTACGTTGCCAGGTAGATGCTAACGTTGTCTGTGTGCCGGTCTCTGGACTGGGAGTTCTTCTTGCCAAAAGACAGCTGCTGCTGCTGCTGCAGCTGGACATGACAATCTTGAGAGTGTGATTTTGAAGGTCAAAAACTTGGATGCCACTCATACCCATGTGATCCATCCTTTTATCAACACAAATATTCTTGATTAAAAGCAGCTTCAATGCTTCTAACCCAGACCCATGTTGGAGGGTAGTATGCTGGTGTCTCCACACCTGTGTCACCATCGAAACCCAGTGTGTGCAAGCAGCCAAGTTGATCCCTGGAATACGAATTTGTTTTGTTTTGTATTTTTTGCAAGAGAAACGTAATCCTCTTAAGCAGTGGAGCGGCTGTATCCTCTGTCTTCTCAGCTTTTTTATGCCCTTCGACATTGTAGCTCCGCTGAATTCTTACTGCGGAGGATTCGGTTCGTTGTTCTAATGAATCACAGTGAGGTCAGTGTGTATAAATACTGGGGATTAGTTCAAAAGTCTAAGTTCCACAAGAATATTTGTTTTAGTTTCATACTCCAGAGAAATAACATTCATTGTTAACTCTGTCCGCTCAGGTCGATATGGCCTCAAGACAGTGAAGCATGTTGTAACCCATCAAACAGAGAGAGATTACAATCATCCAGAGTCAACAGAAAGCCCATTAAAGCTGCAAGCTGGGTGATTATCGGCCCTGATAGAGGTCTGAGAGAAGGGAGTCGTCCTCCTGTCTCTGAGTGTGATCATCTGGGCGCTGTGTGATGCTGACCTGCAGAGTAATAGACCTGAATGACCCCTCAAGGAGGATTGTAAGACACCGTCGCACAATACCGGTGACCTCTCCTAGAAACAAAAAGCCTTCCAATTGATTTAACACTAAATGCTTGAATGAGACCTTCATAAAAAATGCAATTAAATCTAATGGCTTTCATGGAATAGGAATAAATGATGCTGACGTGAGGGTCTCCTCTGTGTCAAGGTTAATGTAGTACAATGTTAGACGTCATTATAAAGCAGTTTTTACGTAATAAAGGTGTATGTTAAAGACATCCACATATGTAGAACTGACAGATGGAGCCTAAATAAAATTGTCTTACTGATGGCGGGATGGGGATGGTGAGCTGTTAATGGAACGATGCCTCAGGCAACATCTTCCAGACGCTTACAGGGAGAATGAGAGTCACACCAAGACTCACACGAAGTTGTGCAAAAGAAAGGACGTCATTAACTGAGAATCCCTAAGTGAGACTATCACCCAATGCACGAGAGAAACTTGGCAACCTTAACGTACCACTGTTACACAGTTAACTTGTTATTCAGTAGCTGTGTATCACGGGCACCGTCGATGTGAGCTGAAAACAGATCCACCAGCCACGGAATCAAAGATAGACCATCACCGATGCAATAACACAAGGTTGCATCCAAATTATTCATAAGGAGACGTGATGTTTCCCGAGAGAAGAAAAAAAAAAGCTATTTCAGACGGGCGATAAGCAGGAAGATGTTTCCTGTGACCCTTCAGCTGCATCTTGGTGCCCATTCAGGGTTCATTACCAGAGAAGATGGTCTGCAAGTAATCTCAACACTTAACCCTCTGGAGGAATCCCAGTCGCCAGACACTCAGCGGCAAAGAAACTTCACGTCTCACTGGATACATGGGCACATATAATGTCCTCCCATTTGGAAACTGAAGTGGTTCAAAGTTCAGGCGTAAAAATTGCAGCGGAGCCTGAATATTCCCAGCGGCACGTGAGATTGAGGCGACAAGTGAAGCAGCAATGCACACATGAGATACTGCTTACTGTAAAGCAAAGCTGGAATCAGGTGCAAACAGAAGCGTTCACATAGTCCAAAACACATTTATTTCTTTAGAGTCCGAGGTCTCAGTTCCCTCCTCTGAGGACTCGTCTCCCAGAAAGGAGCTATAATTGCTACGTTTCTCTAAATTCTAGAGAGATTAGCACGACGGCTGAAAACACAAAAGATGTTTCAGACAAGAATGAGGTGATGATTGGGTCGCTCCATCCCCGGCAGATTGTGTGAATAGCAGTAATCAGACACAGCCGTTTACCTGTTTCTCACATAAGCAGGTTAGGCTGAGGTTAGTGAGATTGGAGAGACAATAAAATACAGAACTTTAAAGAAAACCTGGCATCAATCTGACTAACAGGAGATCAAGTGGGTGGAAAGACACACTCAACACTCCAGACGCGCCTTCGCAAATAAAACCCTTTTTTTCTACGGGACCGCACAGATCTGGTTCAAGCATGTTACGATACCGCGTTCACATCAAAACCTTATTGCAGACTTCCGTGCTCGAGTCACTGGCACCCAGCTGGAAAACACTTTCTGTTTGTGATGTAGCTGAGTGTGCAAAGCGCTGACACTTCAAGGGTTATGATTTCTGACTCACACTGCAGCCGTCCATGCTGAAGTGTGTGCACAGAATCATTAGCCTCTGTTCCTCCGGGGTAAGTTCCTGCTGCACCTATAGCTTCACCCACCAGCACCGGGGAGCTCTGAGGCTCTTTTGTCCTCGCCGTTGGATGGAGTCTTCGCCATACTTGAGTATGAATAATGGAGTGACAGCGATGTGAGAGAGCACGGTGGCAGCAAGGACACGGAAATAGAAAGGACGTACAGTCAGAGACAGTCACTGTGTTTGGCTCGTCACCTCTGCCGGGCGCCCAGCTGTTCCACCGCGAGATGTGTGTGTGGGGGGTATTTATTCGACCCTACGCCAAGACTCCAGCTCCTGTTGACAAGATCAGTGAAGGAGACAGAGGATCTCTTTCACCAGATCCTCTTGCCATGCTTCTGTCATCGATCAGCTGATATCCTGTTGGATTCCATACTAATCATATGTTTTGGTTCAAGCGGTGTGTGGGTGTGTTGTGTAAGAGTTCTTTCAGTTTCTAATGACTCCACATTCCTGTTTCTTGGAGACAATGTGGCAACTGAAAAAAAAAAAAAAAACGGATAGAAGTGGAAGCTTGAAAGATGATTTTCACACTTCCACAGTGGCGCTGCTGGTGGTGAAGAATGACACATTTAAAAAAGGATTTTATCATTTCCATTTTTTTAATAGCCGACAGTAAATTTGGTGTTAAATTACAGTTCAGTTAAGTCATTTAATAGTAAATGAGGGGACGAAGCTGTGAGCACACGCATATATCGATGCTGGAGCAGTGTGCTGCCGCTGGGCGGCACCTGGCGAGCGGTTGGGGGTTCGCTGCCTTGCTCAAGGGACACTTGAGGGGAGAGAGCTGTTCCTTCATGTCCCTCATCCCGCCCACATCGTTCCCAGGGGATCAGGATTCAGGTCACAGCTGCCCAAAGCGATTAACCACTAAAAAACAAATCACAGATAAGGTTGAAGGTGGACGATTGACGGCACCAGAGCATCAACGTCCACACGATTCATCCTCTGGGGCCGATGAACGTCTGTGGTCCTACAATAGTTGTACTGATTGACCAACAAACCAACATTACAATCCCCTACATGAAGGTCTGTCTGATTTTGGATCCGGCTTTGTTATATTGGAACACGAAAGTTCCAAATATGAAAATATCATTGTATGCTGTAGCATTAAATAACCCTTAATTGCAGCTGAGGGGCCTCTCATCCAGACAATTACAGGCCAAAGGTAAACTAATGTTAAATAACTGTATGTGGGCCTTTGGCTGCGTAATGTACTTTTATACTCCAACAGCAATCAATTAACTTTAATTCCGTATTTGTTTAATTGAGATTTGTGTGCCTGAGCTGGGCTGTGTATAGTGTTTTAATTAGCTGCTGCGGGAGTGTACAGTTATTGAATTGAACTGTGCCTGTAGAGAAAAAACAATATTGTTCGCCAGCTACCAGCTGTAAGACAAACCCGAGTTGAAGTCTGCTCAGCAGAACATAATCCGCGACACTAAATGACAATAATGTTATCTTAACAGCATCAAATTAGAGGGAAATAACCTCACAATAGACTTAAAGGTCAACTCAGCAGCTGAGGTTTATTGTTTGTGGCGGGTGAATCATATTGTGACTTCGGCTCTGTGCTGTTAAATGTGTTGAGGACTTTATGTTCGGCGTTCTCTTGGGTCCAGCTGCTGCACGATGGTAAAGATAGTTTTTATTCCAAACACTGTTGGGACCTACAATCGTATCGTTGACATACTTTCGGATATGAGCGCAAGTGACAGGCAGTCCTCCCGGCACTTCACTACTCGTTACACCCAGCTTGGCCTAACGGGAAGTGTTGGACCGTCTTCCTGGGATCTCGGGTCGGACGTGTTCGGCACTCCTGCACCTCGGACTCATTCTCCCAAACTATCCAGTCATCTCTCATTCAGATTATCTCTGATTCGTCCTTCCTTATCTTGATTACATTTTTTCTCCTCAATCACGTTGTGTGTCCGAGGATCAGCCGTGCGTGGAGGTGCCCCGTCCTCCACGCGGCTCGTCGGGGTGCTCCGGTCGTTCCTGGTGACCACCGACCAGATTCGAATCTACCGAGCTGTTTCATGCCTCCACACCATCACTGAGACTTTTCTGAACGAGTGCACTCTCATTTCCAATTAAACAAATGCTTCATTATCCAGCCAGCGTGAACATGACAGGGGCGGGTTAACACCGTGGATGATGTATTGCATCTTGTGGTTGAAGTGTACTTCACTGAGCTGTCCTATTTAAATTGACAAGCGGCCTCTGCAGCTCTATGACTAAACTCTCAGAGACCAACGCTGGGAGTGGAAAACCGGCTGAAGGAGGCGTCTTTTTTTTTCTTCTTTCTTGATTTAATCCCTCAAGAGAAAATTCTTCTCTGATTTTAACCCGTTTGTAGGTGAACAAGCAACCAGAAAGTGAACGTGTCTGGGGAGCAGTCGGGGGTTAGGTGCCTTACTCAGAGCACTTCAGCGTTGAATGATGAGGAGGGGAAAGCACTGTTCCTGCACTCACCACCACAGTGAACAAACTGTCCGCCTCTCGGTACCAAGCCCTCGTCTCTGACCTCTGGGCCACAGCTGCTCAGGGCAATAAGTACCCTATATCCTCCGAGAGAAAGATGCTTTGACAACCTGTTATCCTCCATGAAAGTCAGGGCAGATTGAATCCCCTTTGAAATGTTGTTTGAGGCGGTTAAACACTCAGTGGGTGGCCACAGGGGAAGCGAGGAAGAAACAGAAAGGGAAGGTTTGTATTCAGTTATACATCATGTTATTGTCAGTGTTGCACTTCTCTGAAGGAGTGACAGCCGGCACTTAAGGTTTAACCGTCACTCTGCGCCGCCGGGTTTGTCGAGTTGGCCACTATAGCTGTCAGAATATCAACGGCATCATATCTGGCTTGACAACTTCCCTGAATGAATGAATGATTTTGGGATTAGACAGAAATAAGGGCTATGATACCCTTGTTTTGTTCCAGTGATAACAACCAACATTATCACCGTCGCTAACGTAGCTCTGCTCTTCCCTATAAGAGTTTAAACGTACCTGGTGCAGCTAACAGATGAACAGAAATGGGTTTGATAAACACCACTGAAATCAGATCAGCAGTATAATCAGCTGCTTTAAATTGGCTAGCAGTTGTCATGGCGACGCTAACTGCTGAGAATGAAGTGAACAAGACAATAATTCAGCTGAGAGACACCTTTTGAACTCTCGCTCATCACTCTAATACCGTAAGTGCTACAGCCTCAATGTTTATATCGTGACAGAGAGGAGACTCTGCTGAACGCAGTGACATTAATTACTTGTTTGTGGTGTCAAGGATGCTGGAAATACCGCGAGTTGAATTGCCCTTTTTCAGTTTACTGTCTGAGGGGCAGCTGGAGGTTACTGCCGTCACTCAGATGGTCTCGGAGCAAAATGTGCGAGTCTTTATGGCTCAGATAGTCACAGTGAGCGAAAGAAGACAAATTTTGGCTTTAATCTGGCAAAAAAAATAAATGTGAAAAGTGAAATGTGGGGCCCCGAGGACGAGTTGAAGAGGAACCTTTGAGAACGGTTTCACACCTCCCACTCGGTGTGTGTGATGTCTCCCACTCTCACCTCTTAACATTACGTCAATCAAACGCTACGCTAACGAAATATATAAATCCTGGATCGGTGTTTCGGAACCCAAAATGGAATATGAACTTCCTGGGCCTAAGCCCCGCCCCTCCGTGATGATGTAATGAAAATCGGTTTGATTGCTGTGTAATCCTTCTGAAAGGAAGAGCAACAACTGGCACTGAAAACATGTCCCGCTCGGCTGAGGCAAGAAACACTGATGGTTGGTGATGTTTTGCTACAGAATTCTTATCCCGGAACACAAGTTTGCTTTAGTTTTTCTTAGTTTAGTTTTTTACTAACTATACAAGTAGCATTAGCCTTAGCATTAGCATTAGCATTAGCATTCGGAATGTTTCCTGCACCCAGCTCAGTTAATTCTCGTGATTACAATTGTCTTAATCAGTAAAATGGACATTTATTGTCTGGTCCATTGCTGCAGTTACGTCCTAACATTCTCCTTTTGTGTTTTAAATTCAAATGATGTGCTAATTTAAAAGTGACATCGACAAATGGAAAGAGCATTTGCGGCCGGTTGCTGCATAATATTGCGAGATACGTGTACGCTTAAAGGCAAAGTAGACAAATGCATCATTTATTGACATTTTTACATATGATTAGCCTCCCTGCCTTCATTATTCTTTTGTCAGTGTGTTTAGGATTTATTTATTTTTTAACAGCAAGGCCACTGGTGCAGCACAATCCCTTCCCCGTGGCTGAATGTAAAGTAATTTAACATTTCATTACCTTCCAGCAGTTGCCATTTCAGGCAAACATCATTATAAATATTCAGAGCGGCTCACTCGTATCGCCGTCTCTCCATCACCTTGTCATCTGTTTCATCTTCTATCTCTCTTTTTGCCCCCCTGCTGTTTCTTCCCGGTGGGTGGTCTCGATGTAACTAAATGAGTATCTATCTTAATATTATTAGCTGTGACCTGTAAGGTTTTAATTATTGAGATTGAGCGTCGGAAATAGCTGTTGCGCTGGATTCGCTCTCCGGCGTGAAACTGGAAACCGCCTCTCTACTTTGTCTCTCGCAGTTGTCGTCAAGTCTCATTTTGATTTTACTTTGACGCCCTCGTGGGACATCGCCCAGAAAGTCAGCATACTGAGTCCATTAATCCAATGGAATGTGCTGTCATTCACTCACAACGTAAACAAACACACTTTTCAGCACAAATACACTACGACTTCCGCTCTGCCACCGGTACAGTAGGAGCGTCTCAGGCAGCGCATGAAAGGAAATAAGTGAAGGAATATTTGATTTCCTCATATAAAACTATAATGTGAATTATGAATGCCACTTACTACTGAGGAAATAGTTCAGCTCGTTCACGCTGCTGCGTGCTTGCTGCCAGCTTTGCATTAAACTTTTATAGCAGTTTTCAACAGTTAGTGTTGTGAGTGGTCTCTGTTCCTCTGCCCACCTTCGCCCGGCGCCTCCAACTCACTTTATTGGAAATGTGACACGGAGATAAGCGAACCTGTTTGTTGTCAAACTCGTCCTTTTATTTCTTGAGCGCTCTTCTGTCGGAGCGCCCTCGTGCACGGATAAATACTGTTATTAGTGTTGTTTGCCAGGTGATTTTGATACCTGGAAGAGGAAAGGGGGTGAACACTGCCTTCACACCTGAGGCCGGGATAAAGTTGCTCTGCAGGTCATCGTTGCAGCTCATTGACATTCCCCCCCACATCGCCTCCTCCCCGCGGTCAGCACCTCGTGTCTCAGCAGTCTTGTATTCCAGACTAGAGTTCGCTGTCTGATGATAATAAATAGCCTAACAAGAAGCCAGATCACACAGGTTTGTTGAGTTAGATCCTGGCCGCTGTCTCAAAGGTTAAAGACATGTTAGATGTTGTGCTATTTCAGGCTCTTATCAAATGTACTCCAGACCACTGGGGAGGCATCTCTAACCCTGTTCCCTCTACTGTAGGTTACCCCCCTGTGTGAGCATATTGCTGCGCCGTTGCTCCACATCCAGGCGTCCACCACCCCTCCTCCCCCCCTTCGCCAGCGCCACGCAGCCACAGAAGTGTTGGCTCGATTCCAGGGAGGCTCCGACCCTGCAGCCACGTCAGTCACGTCTTCACCGCTGGGTGAGTATCAAGCATGAAAGTGGACTATCCTGGCTTTGATTTTGTGAGGGGGTGGGGGGGATTTAGTGACGATGCGGTCATGCTTTTGTAAATGTTTTCTTGTGTGATTGTTTTGTTGCTTCTCGGGTCGCTTGTGTGTGCATTTGTCATCTCAAGGAGGCATTTTCTCCAGCCGAGCATGCAACATACTCAGACGCACGCTCAAACAGAGATGCAAGAGGGCTCGGGGAGGGGGAGGGATTCTCAGGGGGCTCTATCAAGGCTGTTGTGTGTTTTTTTTAAGCGCATTATGTAGTTTCACTCTGGCTCCAGGTGTCATCTACTGAACTGTGTCAGAATCAGCAGCTGCATGTTCAAAGAAACAGCCTCAGTCGGGGCGAAGAAAAGCAGAAGATTCAGTATGAAATCTCGTCTTCTTGTCTTGTGCAAGCAGCACAGGATGTCACACGCGGTCCAGCGACTCAGTTACACCTATTTGTAAGCCGCACTAATCAATACTTTTATGTCATGGGTTTAATGTCTATGTAATGTGAAGGGAGTTGCTACAGTGAAGAGAATCACTTGACTCAGCTTTGAGGAGTGTCGGTGTTTCAGCTCGTTCTTCTGGGTTTACAGCCGGCAGCTGTTTGTCATGGACCCAAACTCACTGTTTGTCTCTGCCTGCTTCCTGTCCTGTGAAATATCTGAACTGACCTGATATGATGTCTTTCTATGTTTATTTCGTCTACCTCCGATAAGCTCATATGATCACTGACAGAGATGCCAGCTGTGCCGTCCCTTTGTTTTCCTCCCTCCTCCCCTCTGAATCGCTGCTATTGTCTATTTCCTCATCACATCCCTCAGCCGTAGGTGTGGGCTTGTCGTCCGAGGCCTCCCCGAGTTAAATAAATGTGTTCTGGGTCTCGTCCGACTTGTCATTTAGGTGCGTTTGACCCTCCGGAGCAAATTCAATCACTGTCTTCCCGCAAGCAATATCCTCCGCCGGCCCTTATCTCTGCCTCCAAATGACTCAGCTTCAGTCCAGGTTTTCACTTCAGAGTACCACCGAGGGAAGTGAGGACACGAGGAGAGAGGTTGCTAGAAGGTCATTGGAGGTAAAAGCAGGAGAGGTGCATTGATAAACAATGATGATTCGTAGAGCCTTCTGCTCTATGCCCGGAGTTGGTAAAGAAATTAGCACTGAGCAGTGCTCACTCAGTCATCCAACTGGTTTGTCACAAGGGAAAATTACCTCGCTTCAGCTGCTGCACATAAGGGATCTGGTTTTAGAGTTGCAGGCTGTTAAAATGTTATCTTGCTTCAAGACATTTGAGAAGGGTTTACTATACTTTGCCAGCAAGGGAGATTTTCTTCCCTCTTTTTTTCCTCTTCCTTATCTGGGCTGCTGCATTTATAGTCTGAGCCGATGATTGACAGTCTGCAAGTGTAGTCCAGCCTTTCATTATTTGGACTGAAAAAACATACAGCAAGTGTACCATAAGCTGAGCTCGTGCACATCCAAGGTCATCTAATCGCGAAGCTTTTGTCGTGTCTGATATTGAATCACAATACAGCGTTTATGTTCCCGATCATCGAGTCCACAAACGAGGAGCTCAGTTAGTAGTTTTTGCTCTAAAGCCAAGTGTGTTTGATATCCACGTGAAGGGATTACCATTAGAGTTGTTTGACATCCCGCTGCATCTCACACAGACACCAAAGGGTGCCTCGTGCCGTCTGTGGAAGACCCGAGGGAGAAAGCGTTGCTATTTCCCGGGAGCGTCTTTACTTGCCGTGGAGGGATGAAAACATGCTGATAATCTGTTTCCCTGATGTGTTCAATGTGCTCCACTGCTGAAAGGAGCCTCACCTCTTGTGTCGGAGGGCGTCCCGAGCCAGGTGGGTGTGCGACAATGAGCTAAGGCGGCGGCACCCACATGTTCCGACGGTAATCAACAACATAGCACGGACAGCAATCAACAACATGTTTCCAAGAGGTTTATCCTCCGTAGGCTCCCAGCTCATATTTCCTCCGTCTCATATAACCTTTGCTGCATAATTTACTGCTTTATGTCATAACCGGTGGGCTAATAAAGCATATGATTAGAGACTTGTTCGAAAACCCTCATGCAGCCTTGGATAAACCACAGAAACAACTACCCACCGCGGGACCCGGTGTTACCGTCACTCACCGATCCTGTGGCTCTCCTCTCATCTATGTTCAGGGCAGCTTCGCCTGTTTTCCCACCCTGAATTCCCCTGATTGTGTCAAAGACCCACCACAGTCGCTTCTGGGAGAATCACGTTCCACATCACGCCTCCCCTACCACATTTCTCGGTTCCATTTCATTCCAGGATTCAACTCCTCTATTCCCTTGTCACAGTTTGATCGGCGCATCTCCTCTTTCATTTAAAACTTTCTGCTTCCCTCTTTTATTCTCTTGTTGTTGTTGTTGTTGTTGTTGTTGTCCTGCAATTTGCGTGCTGTGATGAGCCAAAGGCTGTTGTTCATGTGTCGCCTGTCCTGGCTCCCGCTGCGGAGGAGCAGCATAAAGGATGAGAAACTGTGGCACTCCCTCATCATCCTCCTCTTCTCACTAGTCTCCATTTTCTGCTGTCGCATCTCCTTCTCTCCCTCTTAACTCCTTTATTTCCAATTCCACTTAGCATGTACCTCTCACTCACTTCTCTGTGCCCGTTGTCCCTGAGAATGACGGGTGATGCTTTGTGCGGAAGAAAAGAGCTGCCTCTTCTTTATGGAATCCACTTTATTTGTTTATCTCGTGTGTAAATGCGGTTGTGTGTTTTATTGAATTGTAAATGGTCGGCTGTTCGTTTTTAACACCCATGTGGGAACGTGTGGGCGGTGAGGGCGTGTGGTTTATGTTCGCTGCATCTCGATGTTCCCATTTGTGGAAGTATTTATGTGAGTATCCGGGCTGAGCAGTGAGTTGCAGGTTAGTGGTATGATGGAGGACGTCGGGGTGTGTGTGTGTGTGTGTGTGTGTGTGTGTGAGCGCTGGTGGTGATCTGCACGTGTCCGCACGACATGTATATGCAAATGAGCGTGTGCACAGTCTGTCTGGTGTGCACTCACGCAACTGAGGAGACAAGCACTTGTGTAAAAATTAAATCCATGTCAGCAAGCAACCATTCAGATAAGATTAACAGGACCTGACACTTACTTGGTTGGAGACAGATGCTTGCTCCAGTTCCCTCTCTGGCATTCTCCTTCCAACTTACATCTCCTCCCGTCTCTGAAGGTGCACCCCTGAATCACAGAAAGACCGGTTCTCACTGTTCATATGACATTCTTATTAAAGGGCAGTGCGATTAGGAGCTTGATGAGGATTAAAAGCTTGTTTTATGCCGTATTAAAGACAAAGCGCTGTCACGCTTTAACCTCAGACGGATGACAGACCATCCTTAGTGATATTATGTGTGCAGGCATATATATCTAAATCTTCAGCTGTGCTTGAAGCAACAGATTTGGATTTGAAGGCTGGTTTTCTCTCCCTTTAGATAAGAGTCGGTCTCATGTACCTGATGGGATTGAATGATGCCACTTTGCACAGCCGGTTTACAAACATGTGGCATGTCATGCATCTGAGTGAGGAGAGATTTATGTAAAAAGTGCAGAACACGAGGCCGCTTAAATAGATGTGGACATCATTTATACATAAGCAAAGTGGGTGTCACAGTTTTGTCACTACGGGCCACCGCGAGGAAAATGTGATTATCATTTATGCATAAGTGCTCTTATTGTGTACGAGCGGCACACGGAAATAAGTCAGTTTATGGAAGCAGCTGGAGCAGGTGGAGTCTCAGCAGCCGTAACCATCAAATCTAGAATCATTGTTACAAACACATTCTGGTGCTGCAAGAGTGGATGAAGTAAAGAGAAACCTTACACTTGTTTGCCGTGAGCATTTTCTTGCTGTTGCATCAACACTACATGAAATGGCAGATACATTAATGATCAACATTTTTTTTCTCCTGATGTAACTTTGGGCGACATCTCATTTCTTTCAGAGCACGTTTTCTTATTTTCCTATACGTGGTCCATGGATGTAATTCGAAAAAAGGAGATATGGTCGTTCAGCCCCTAAAGCGTGTTTGTGTCCGCGTGAGATAAACGTCTGGCGTTAATGTAATCCAATGTGACAAAAAACAGCGCTTTGTCAGGACCATTGTTGGCGATAACAAGATGATTATTATCGCCGCGCCGGCGAGAATGAATTACACTCTCTCATCATCGCTGGCGCCGCCGCGCTTTTCATGCAGGTGAGACCATTATCATGCGTGCTGCGTGAAATGGAGTGGAGGTGACTGGAAGTAGCAGTATTTATAAGTGATGCTTTCACTCTGATGTGTCGTGAGCCATTAGCCGAGCCGAGCTGCGGGCCGGAGGACATGCCATTGATTGCCTTGTTTGCTTCTGCTCTTGTATGTGCAAATATGAAACGGCAGATGCATTTGTTTGAACTTCCCTCAATGCGAGGTTATATGTTTACGAGTGTTGGCATGCATGGCTTGTTATGTTTGTGTCTCCTTGTATCAGCCTGCGTTTAGCATTGTGCAGACATTTTTTTAAAGGCTTAACACCTTACGTGTTAAATCCAGGAGCGCAGTAATTGTGTGGGGGCGGGACGTTTCATTGGTGTCTATTGGTCCCAACACCACAACTGAATTGCCCTTCATTAGTGAGAAGTTAATCCCTGCTTATAGTGGTAGAGGCAGACACTAAGACACTAAGAGCGCCTTACAGAAGTCACCACATTCTTCACTCTGTATCCTCTCCTGCAGGGGGTCATTTGTATCCTTGAAAGAGGGAATGTCCGTTAGCTTTTAGGTGTTATATCCCTTTAGTTTAAGGCATATTTTTTAGCTTCCATCCATCCAAGCGCTAACAGAGACACAGAGGCAATGACGGTATAACTGGAGACCGTGCAAAGACCAAGCAGCCTGTTCTGGGATTGAAGCCCAATGCAAACCACCAGCAGGCAGCGTAACAGTTCCCAGTTTAACATTTGATGATATTACACAGCCAACAAGCTCTAAATAGGTGATGAAGGATAATTAGTAACAAAGTCAATGAAGAGAGTATTTATCTTGGGTGGATTTTAGATATGCCGAGCGTTTACCTGGGAGAGTTGGGTTCGAAATAACATTTTATTTGAGTTTAACTCAACTTGAAATATTTGATTTGCTCAACTTAAAAGATTAGAGAAGATAAGAAAATACATGCCGAACTGAATAAATTAGTAACGTCTAGTCATCGTCAAATATTCACTTTGATGGTGTGCTTTAGTTCTTTAAGTTGTTGCAACTCTTGAGTTTTTTCAGTGTTTGTGTCGACGCTCAGGGAACCAAACAGCTCGACTCAGGAGACACGGACAGGATCTTTACTGTTTCCTACGGTACAAAACAAAAGGCAAACCTGATGAAATAAGTAATTCCGGCAAATATACTATACTAACATTCTGACAGTGAACTGGAGGAAATGGACCGGGGGAGCCGGTGAGCAGCTGTGCAGAGCAGAATCAGGTGCAGGGCGAGTCAGAGGAGGACGGTCTGACACGATAACAGAGTTAATAGATGCACAGTACAGATGAATAAATGAATAAAAAAACCAAACCATGACAGTCTGTTTACTATCATTGCACTGCCAAACAGGTCGCAGATGTTGATGTTATAGTGATTTTCGGTTGTTGTATTTATGTTGGTTTGCACACTTCATAAAGTTTTTCCTCATTAGGTTTTTATTTTCTTCAGATCTTCTCTCCATCTTGACAGACTACCTCTACAGAATCTCTGTCGGTCCCCCTGCAATGCTGGAAATACTAAAATAGACATTCATTTTTGCTGACATTATAATTCGGTTGTACAGCCCGACTGGTAAAAAGTTAAACTCTCAGGTCTTCAGGCAAAATGGCCTCAATCACCTGGCAAGGCTCCAGTTCATCCTATATATTTTAAACAGCTGAGACAGCATTGTGATATCACACTGAAACTACACTACTTTTGCTCTAAAGAAAGATTTGATTGGCATGAAGGAATAGTTACAGAGGGCGCAGCTTCTTTCTGCAGCGTTCCGTAAGCAGCTCCGGGTCTATCACACTGTCTCTGATGTTTACCCGGAATATCAGAGAGTCAGAAAAAGGTCGCCGTTTGGTAGGTGACAGCTCGGTTGGGTTCCTCTAATGTCTGATTGAGCGGTGGGTCCGGGGAGCAGGACTGCTGCGAGAGATCACATGTGGGTTTATCTATCAGTCGCAGTGATGTAAGGTAAATATCCGGAGGCCGCTCTCGACTTGTCAGCAGAACGATGTGCGACCGGAATTCAGTCGTCGCCATGACGGATGACAGGACAGGAGTGATCAGAGCCGGCAGAGTGGAACACACAGCCGGGCTCAGAAGCTCTGTGCTCCAATATTTGATGGCAGCAGGAGTTATGTGGATCTGTGAAATTGAACAAACAAGTTAATAAAATCTCCTGGCTATCTGTTACCCAGCAGCGTCCGGAAGGTGACAGGCAGGAGCTGATATGTGTGGCGGAGGTTGTTGTTTGTGTGGCGGCTGCCTTTGGACCTTCCGGCTTTCATCATGAAACAAGGAGCGTCCAGTGGAGATATCGTCCGGGTTGCTTTATCTTTGGGTTAACTTGCGGACGGATGCTGGTCAGTTAGTCGCAGGCAGATTCCGCAGCCTGAGCTGGACCATGCGTTGCGATGTCATGTTGGGGTCAGTTGTGCAGAAGGCGTGGGCGCCTATGATTGAGAGCGCTGTCACAGCACCTGCGGTCACAGCCGCTGACAAACTCCTCCGGGGGGCATGAATAAGGTACACAGTGGGCCTGAGTGATGGGTGGTGTAATAATGCCAGGCAGAATGGCGTGACCAGAAACCCCAATGACAGCCAACGTCTTAACCAGTCTGTCTGCCCGCCAACACACACACACACGCACACACACACACACACACACACACACACACACACACACACACACACACACACACACACACACACACACACACACACACACACACACACACACACACACACACACACACACATACACACACACACTGGATGGTCTCTTGAGCGTTTTTGTTGGACTGAAACTTTATTTCTTTCCTTTAACATCTAACTTGTGTATGTAGATTTAGAATCGGAGCCGCGCCGCTGAAATCAACTCAATCTTTAATTTGTTTCATTTAATTAAATTGGACATAAAGCAGACAGCTGGAACAAGACTGATTGAAAAGGATTTTTGTTTGAAGTCGGTCAGAAGAGGTTAAGCCTAAAGTACGACGTGTATCTTTGACAGCAAGAAATGTGGAAAGACAGCAACAAACTGTCTTCAACTGCAGTCCGTGTGATTGATCAACAAGAGTGATTTTATTGGATCTGAACTCCCTGGTGAGGCTGCAAACAAAAATCACAACTCACTCAAGGACTGCAGCATTTAGAAGTGAAATAAATTTTCCTTTTCCTGCTGAGGACCAACCAGAAGACCCTGAAGGACCCACTCTGAGAACACCTGCTGTAAAAACCATGAACATAATTGATGCTGAAGTCAAATGAGGTAGAACTTGAGCAGCATTCACCTGGTTTGCCTGCTGTGCCCGGAGCAGATGTCTGTTGAAGAACACCCATGAAGAGCTGTTGGCGGGGGGGAACACACTGCTCAGCCCCCCTGGGGAAGCTCATGCCATGATGCTGGAACAGAGGCTCTGGATGATTGTTGAACCTCTAATCCAGGAGGAACGATGCAGATTCTGTCCTGGGCAGGGAACAGTAGCTTGCAGGATCTCTCAAGGGGTTGTTGGATATTCATGGAAAGATCTCACAGCACCGCTGAGGGGGGAGGGTGTGTCCAAATCCATTACTGGCTTGGGGACCTCAGGATCACTTTCCTGCTCTGCAGATGCTTTGGTTCTGTTGGCTTCATCAATGTGCCTTTAGCACTAATGCAGGCGCTTCATTGGTCTGTTGTGGTGAAGAAGGAGCTGATCCGGAAGGTGTCGGCCTCGTTCAGCCAATTACCGTCCAACCCTCACCTATGGTCCAGAGCTTCGGGCAGATCCTGAAAGAAAGAGATAGCGTCTATACGCAGCCAAAATGATCAATGGGGCCGGACTTCAGAGGAGCCCAGACAACTAAAGGGAGTTCAGAGCAGAGCCACTTCTCCTTTATGTGGATTGAATTCAGTTGAGGTGTTTTGCTCCCATATTTTTTCTCATCTGAGAGAGGAGATCTATCATTTGGCTGCAGGCAAGTGGTTCGAGCTTCATAGTAGTAATCCTATCACTGGAGGCTTTCTTTCATTCATAATTATTTGATCAAGTAGAACATTAAGGTGATGTATTATGTGTTTAAATGCATTTTCAATTCCCGTGCGCTGATGGGCTGCCCATAAAAGTTAGATGTACGACTGAGGACGATGCTCACGTCTCCAACATGGCCACTGCGCAGGTTTTACCACTGGACTCCACAGATACCTCAAGTGTCCTGTTTTCCGCTCTTGGAAATCGCCTCCATTTCATCCAGTTTCTGCTCTCTGCAGACATTCATCACGGAGTTGATCAGTATTTATTTCATCATGATGAGGAATTGTCCTGGGTCTGAATACAAATGCTAATTACATGCATGTGGCAATATCTTAATTCAGGATCACGGCAGACTGATGGTATTGTTTGCCCGGCAACGTGCCTCAGGGAGGTCTTTCAGGATGGTTTATGACTCTGGTTAGACTCATGATTAAAGGCGTGCTTTCCACAGGGGCTCCATGCTCACTTGAGCACCGATAGGACACAGCGAGCTTTAAGTCTTTCTGCCAGCACGTGAGAGTCGCTCCCCCCTCGGCAACACCTTCGTGTCTGAGCGACCGTTGGAGGCTTCAACTGCCAAACCAGAAATCCCATTTCCATTCAGAAAGCATCTGTTTGCTATGTTGTGTTTGTGTTCTGACTTCATGACGAGTTGGCACAAAGAGGGCAGATTGTGCCTCTCAGAGAAGATTTTACATAAGATTTAAAGTGCAAATTCACATCAGCACGTCAGAACGATGATCCTCTTTAACGCGTCATCACCTTAAGTTGTAGATTTGCTCCACGTGCACGCAGCTCTTCATCATGCAAAGATATAAATCACAGGGGGAGGAGGGTGCAACTGTGCAGCCGCGTGGATGAGAATCTGCAGCCGTCTCGTAAAGTGAGTTTTTACACCAGCTCGCCATCGAATTATGCGTCAAACTAAGTCGTATTAGGATAATTTGTCGCTTGGTTAACGCTCGGTGCCGCAACAGTCACATTGTCAGATTTTGATCCCGACGCTGACACGCCGAGCAGTTTGATTGAAGACTGCTGCTTTTGATTGATGACCACAGATTTCACAGCTGTCAGCTTTTTCTCCGGCGCAGCCCCCAAATGGGACCTTTTTTTTGCCAAACTTGTTTATTACATTATTTCCCAAAATGTTCCTCTGTCACACTTCAAAGAATAAATAAAACAGGTGTACGCTCTTAGCATGGATCTGCCTGCAAACAGGGCCGTTTCAGTGGGCATACAACCTGTTTACAACCTTCTGCATTGTTTGAAATGGAGTTCTGGAGTATTGCCACCAAACCATTTTCCACTTAAACACACGATCAGACGTGATTCCATCGCTGTCTATCGTATTATCACCCTGCTGTTGTTTAGATAAACATGTTGTTTTCAGTCTGGAGCATAATTTGTTCAAATGAACTGAATACAAAGTTATAATCTTCCTCCTCTTCAATGAGATTGAACCTCCAGTGTGTGAAATAGCACAAACAACAAATCAAGGCTGCAGTGTGCTTCTCATATCACTTTTCGGGATTGTGGAAATATTCCATTACTGTATATTCTTTTTCTGCCGGCCGACACCTGTCTGAACACTTATTCTTTTCAGGGCAGAGCTGAAAATTGTTCGTGCAGACAGTTTATCATTTAACAGCCTTCCGCCACTTTATCATCCTCAGCCATTATCACGGGGCTCGTTGGAACAAACCATTACGGCTCAAAATTGTTCCAAACTCAGGAGAATGATTCACACAGTGTTTTTACAATGTTATTCTCAGTAGCCTCGAACGCCCGGTCAGGTCTGTGCGTCCGGCCCTCTGCCCGCCGTCCTCCTCAGAAAGGACAGTTTGTTTGGAGAAACGCTTCGCTTGCTTACTCAGCGTTTTTTCTCCTCCAACCGGATCTGCGGTCCTGTCCCACGTGGAGTGATAAATGGGGAATGTGGGTCTAAAAGAGGATTTACTCCCCTCTGGCGAGGATCTCTGTAAGAATCAAAAGGAGTCCACATGGACAGACCTTGAGTTGAGGGAATAAAAGAAGGGTAGAAAAGAAGCGAGCGTATGGTAATGCAGGTCTCAGGGTTTCAGAGATGATGAGTTCCACCTGAATATTTTAAAGTCTCCTCTATCATTAGCTCTTCATTAGCGCATTGAAATCCGCCCTAGATTCATTAAATGGAAACAAATTATTCTCGCCTTTCTTTGCTCACGCCTGCAATCTACACTGATCAGGACCGTACGGACGTTGGTTTCACTCGCTCGGACTTCCAGTTTCGAGGCCCTTGAAACGTTCATTTGTTCCTTTTAATAAAGCTCTTTTGCTTTTCCTTCGCTGCTCATTCCGTGGCCCAATTCCATCGCGGTGTTTCCCACTTAGTCTCGTCCTGTTTTGGTGCATGTAAATTATTGTTGAAACACGTTTTATATAAATGTGAGGAAAACAGACATGACCCTGTTTATTCAAACAGCTGCTTTCACACTGGATTTGTGCTTGTCCCAATTACATACTTAGTCAGGCACAGAGTTTTTGCCCCAGTGTGTTGTGACACAAGCAAAGCATCAATGTTGCATTTTCTATTTCTGCTGGAATTAAATCTGCGGGTCTCCCGCGTGCTCTGCGTCCCCTCCTGTATTCGCTTGCTCTTTCTCAGTCAGAACTTTGATTCACTCGGCGTCTGCAGCCCAAACTGTAGGCCACAGATATTCGGAGGAGTTCATTGTCACCTTTTTTAATGGACAGCCAGCTGTCAACCAGATTCCCGTCTCCTAGAATCTCTGTGGCTCCCTCAGCAAATAGGAAGTGACAAGGTTGACAGGCCGGTGAGTGTGGACAGTTGAGCAGAGAGCCAAATGTCACATCATACCCTGTCAAAAGCCTTTTCTTGCCTTTCTAATGAGGTTCCTGCCTTCAAATGAGCCTTGGTGGAGTGCTGAATCCATTAAACCTCGGTCCCCATTGATTTTTGCTTTCTGCAGCTTTTGTTACTGTGGATTTTCATCATTTGCACGAATCGAGACGGCAGCTCCTTTAGAACTTCAAACCTCTCATTGAGTAATATCTGGTAGTTCTACACTCCTGTCAAAACAAATACGTTTCGGAACGTGTCACAAATCCACATCTGTCAATCGTTTATTAACAGACGTGCGCAGTAATTGATGAGGAATACTGAGCGGTGTCTTGAATGTTTTAATGTTATTTTTACTGATCACTTTAATCCTCATCACCTTCAAACTGGAGGACTTGTACTTTCACCTGGACTACTTTGGACTCAGATTGGTGCATTTCAAATGTTTCTTTCATTACTGTCTACCTGAAGACTGCAGACTGGTACCATCATGGAGGTTCTTTCCCCAACAAGACCTCACATGTACTGTTGTTGTTTGTCTCTGTACTGTAGCACAGTGTTTGTCCCCAGCCCCTCCCCTCCCCCAGCCCCTCCCCTCCCTGTTTAAGATGCTCTAACACACCTGATTCCAATGAACTGATCGTTAGCAGACTGATTTGAATCAGGTGTGTTGCAGCAAGGAGACATTGACCACATGCAAGGCGGTGGCTCTGCTCTACTGTAGATCAGTGGTTCTCAAAGGGTGGTCTGGGGACCCCCCAGGGCTCCTTGAGGGGGCGTCAGGGGGTCCCCGGCAAAAACGCATTTGTATTTGTATTATAATTCCCCCCATAGCAACACGATGACAAAGTGTCTTGACTTTTTCAGTAAAGGTTTTCATACACGTTCTTAAATAAAACATCTAAAAGCGAACTCGTTATGACGTTGGCCTCGGCGGCGGCGTGCAGCACATCTTTAGTTTACCATCAAAGTACAGCGTAAACAAGTTTTTAAGCTCTCATATGGACGCTATCACAACATGGTCTTCTAAGAGAGGACCACATGGTGGATGGCAGAACAAGCTGCTCGGTAAGATATATCCTGTTTACAAACCTTAACATTATAATTCTGTCATCAAGCGATGTGTGTGTCGTTTGTTGAAAAGTCACTTTCGGAGAAAAAGAAAGATCATTGTTGTCGCCGTCGGCAGACGTTTGATATTTACTGAAAAGTTAGTGATAAATCTGTTTGGGGCAAATAAAAGAAAAGACTTGTTTGCTAAATGTCAGTTTTGGCCTGAAGCCCAAAGTAATTTAAACAAAAACTCTCGTTGGTAAAGGAGCAGTGCAGATGTGGAACCAAGCGCAGGGTGCGTGCTCACATCAAGGTCAGCGCCACCTACACTCTGAAAACCTAATTAAAATATGGATTGTTTTATGCTTTTTTTTTATGCTCCCGTTGTTATTTTTAATCTCTTGAAGCCGCAGCGAACGCTCACTTAGCTGCCTCAGAGGATGCCAGCGTTTTTTTTTTTATTTTACACATGCACTATTAATCTTAAATGCTGCATAAGGTTGTTACGAAGTCCGGCTTTACATTTACATTAGTTTTATGTTGTGGTTGGCTGCTGTGCCATCACATTTCGTCTGCGAGGATTGATGAATTATTAGACTCTGGGTGCTTCGTCAGAAGGGACGACTTGCCTGCAATCTTTATTTAAGTATTACCATGTGCTTGTGTAGTTATTTCAGTAGATGCACATATTCAAGGACATGAAACAATGGCTTCATGCAGCAGTATGGATTCCTATTCTCTCCTTTTTTTGGCTCATGCTTATTGTTAGCTCGTTTCTTATTGTGTTAAACTTCTAATTGTGGCTAATTGATGTCGCTGCTACCTTTCCCCTCGTCTTTTACTTTGTATTTTAATATCTATAAAGCCTCTTGGTTTGCTCAAAGTGTCTTTCAAAGTGCTCCGGAAATAAACTTTTCTTACTTCCCTCACCGTGCGCGTCACTGCGGGAGCACAGTGGATATAAAGTGAGTGACGTACCAGAGAACTTCTTTCTTTCCTTTGTGCAAAGGATCACAGACCATCAGCTAGAACTCCGTGTCTTTGCTCCTCGCAGAATACTTCATCTTCAAGTCGTTACAGGAGAGGAAGCAGCTCTTAATTAGCAGGGATTTCAATTGGGGGTTTGCTAAATTACTTCTCCTCTGAACCAGCGGCTCCATCTCCTCACATTTCAGAGTGCATGAAAGGGTTGACTGTTAATCAGCGTTGCTTACGCAACTGTAAGTCAGTAAGACAGCATTTATTTGGGTTTGTTTCCTTTCATTTCCAAAGCGGATGCTCGTCACAGGACGTGTGTGTTTCAAAAACAAGCGTGCGTCTTTAATCAATGACTTGTGCAGTTCCTCGTTTGTTTGCACGACGTTCCGAACGTGCAGCTGGAGCCATAAACTCCTGAGATGAACGGTTGTGTGTCGACTCCAGTCTCCAAAAAATACCTTTTTGATACAATTACAAAGCTAGACGGACTAAATAATCTGCTTAAGTTAGAGACTGATGTGTTTTAAATCCTCTTTAGTGACACACTGCTCCAGTTCTTCCACATACGTCTCAGATGAAACCACAGGATCCTGCACGGAACATTTTTAGTTCTTCAAGAGGCCTTGCACCACTTAAATGTTTTATCAGGACATGTAGGTCACTTAATATTTAGTTCAATTGATTACAGACTAACATTTTTAAAGGTTACAGTTGAAATGGGATTCTTCTTACATCTGACTGCTGAGTCACAGAGCTGATCCTCCTCTTCCTCAGCTCATGCATTTTTCAGCTCACTCACCGGAGGTTTGCAGAAGGTGTGCTGGAGGTCGTTCACCCGGGAAAATTTGTCGGGTTAATCGCTATTTTTTGAGTAATGAGCCGAAAAATCAATTCACATTCCTGTCAATTCACAAGCAATTTCAAGCCCCGTGGTAATTATTATTATTTATAATTATGATTTGTGTGTGTTCGTCATTATCTGAAACTGTTTCATAGGAAAAGAGTAATTATTTTTCTTAACTTGGTACAGGATGAAATATCTACACTTTCCTCCTTAAAATAGACCAGAAGCTCTTAAACTCTGTTCGTCTGTAAACACACGGGTACAAAGGTTTATATGTTCATTTATCCTGCACACACACACACAGAAGCATGTTGTATGAGAGATGTTTCATTAAAGAGGGACGTCTGTAAATTCAGCTTCCTTTTTTAAAAACAAAAAAAAAGAAGAAAGCAGCAGAAGAGGCCAAGATGGCTTTATGAAAGAAAAGTGGAGTGTTCACAATAAGCTCATTAGGATGCTGCCTGCACCAGTGGTATCAACAAAGCAGCTGAGGAAAGTGGACATCTGCCTGTGATCTATTCCGTGCCGGGGAAGCTGTTTGAAGCAGAAAATAAATCAATTTTATAAATAATATTTGTTTACTTTTGAGCCCTAAAAGTCTTTTTTTCTTTTTTTCTTCCAACAAATGATTTCAGCTTTATTGCAGCTGGTTTCCAAGCAAATCAACTTGTCTCCCGTCATTTGGCTCGACTTTGAAGAAGATAAGACTCGTGTTTAGAATCGGGAAGTTATTTTGGACGTCCAGTTTTTTTTTGGTTTAAGTAGAAAAAGTTATTTCTGTGCATGTGTTTGGTTGTTCTGATGTTGCAGTCACAAGACCCTCAAACTACAGCTGGTTTGACCTCATAAGAACAGCAAACACGTGTACTTCGTCGTTTGTTTTAAATGAATTCTTCTCTGCTGCAGAACTCTTGGTGTATGACACAAGAATACATCAAAACAACACATTTATTCATCTACTTGAACCTCGGTGATATTAATAAATCTATTAATTAACACATTCACACAGACTGTTTTCGCCCAGCTTTCCTCCTCAGCTCTGCCTGCAGCGTCTATTTTCCTTGAGTCGATGTTATTGATTTATATTCCTCATGCGTGTCAGAGCTTATGGTTTCTTCTCCTCGGGTGAAGTGTGTGGCGGTGGACCTCTGCGTGTTGCAACCCTCCTCCTTGTTTAATGGCAATGTGCTTATAATGGGAAAACCTGGGTTGATGTAACTTGAAGTGGGACGATAACGACCATCACTGAAAGACATCCTTGTTCGATGACACCGATATCGAAGTGCACTCAGAGACCTCCACCAAGGACAATAACTCACCCTTCTATGTGCACAACCACTATTGAAACAATTGCACATCTGGATATATCAGCAATATGGCAGAAAGTTGCTCTGCACTGCTGAAATTTGGATTTTAAATCAGTGGCATGGCCGACAAATCCCTTAAACACAGCAGTGGTCTATTTACTTGCATGTAAAATGTTCACTCAGAGAAGTTAGTAGCAACAGAATATCTCTCTACTCGCAGCTCTTGGTCGTCTGGTTTGTGGAGCAGTGAGCTCCAGGCGACTCTCTTCTTCAGAGAGTTGTTCTGGTTTGTCCACAAGGTTGCTGAGTGCGTGTTGTCGGGACTCGAGGTTCTGTAGATACGCTGTTACTAGCCAACTGTATGCAGACGGGCACTCACCGTTGGAGTGTCACCTCCTGGATTGGTTATTAGAAGACACTGGGAGGACGGCACACACACGCATCCGCACATACACACACTAACATACAATAATATTTGCAGTCAATGGACTGCAGCTCCGGAGGCGATGATGCACCCATCATACACTTGAATGAAAAGCATAACCATAACTCAGCTGATGCCATAATCAACACAATGAGCATCCAACAAAGTGTTCAAATAATAGTCCCGCTCTCCCACCTCCAGCAATAATAATGTTAATGTCAGCTGAGCTCCGGCTTCAAAGCCGTCTTCATCCAGGACAAATAAAAGCGTTGGCACCGCGCAAATATATACAGGAGTGTGTGGATGGCATGTTTGTTCCGGAGGGAAATTACTTTGTCATTGAAAAGATAATAAAGTACGAAGGGTAATGAAATATCTGGTTGGAGGGCAAAACACTGTGAGCATGACAATGTGCAGCCGTGGTGGGAGTACAGGAGGAAGATGGCAGGAGGAGGAGGAGGAGGGAGATTCTTCCTTGTTCTTGCTCTTCTGTCGGGTGCTTCCAATCACAAATCTTCCAGGTGTCTACAGACCAAAAAAAAGCTTGGGAAGAGTAGGGCTGTGTTTCAGGGGGGAAGAAGAGTAACAGTTAGAGCTGACTGAGCCCAGCAGGGGTGGCGAGGCTCTACTGTAGCTAGTGTAGTAAGAAATCTAAGATCTTATTCTTCCAATTCGCGTGAGTCAGCATGAGCTTCTCTCTGCGTGTGCCTACTGTGTAACAGACGATATTCTGGTCCTCCAGCCTCTCCAGCAGTGTGTGACAGCTGCAGCTGCGAGGGGGAAGCTGGGCTCCCTCATCCTGCCTCGGCGGCGGTGGGGGGACGGCGAGCTGGAGGGTGGGAGGATGTGTGTTTTCTCCCTCCGTTCCAACGGGTGGCTGTTCAGGGGGCTGCGAGACACTAAGACGCTCCAACCTCCACTAACCCCCAACAGGCGCAGTAACCAAGAGCCCGCGACACACACACACACACACACACTTCCACCAACTCGTATTCACGCTATTAACAGCAGGCTCCTGGACACTGATACTCAAGCGCCACTGTTGGCTTGGCATTTATTTGTTGAGGTCCAGTCAGTGTTTAACGCGCTCACTGAAGCCCAGCCGTCGAGTTCTGTGTGTCCGTATCAGCGCCTGGCAGTTCTCTTGGACGGCGCGCAATGGTTTTATCACTTCTGTTAAGTGTTTTAATTGTGGGTGTAAAAGCATTACAAATCGGTTTTGGCTTTAGCCGGCCGACAGAAGGATGTGTTCGCAATTACGCCACGGAATTAGTTCCATTTCAGTACAATCTCTCCATCTGTCACAGCTGATGAATATTTTAATATGAACGTCTCGGAGAGTGAATTGTCCTGTTAGGACTTTGGGGCCCAAACACGGTGAAAGACAAATGTACTTTCGCCGAGCGCCTCATTGTTATTTTAGGTCGCACTCATTAGCTCAGGTGAACGGGAAGTTAGACGAGACTTCACTTTGCTTTTGTTAATTTTGTCTTCAGCACGTGACCAGTGTTTATGTAACTGTCAGCTGTGTGATGCTGTGTGACGCCCCGCCGGGATCACCACCTTATCGTGGTGGGGTGGTTTGCGTGTCTTGATGACCTCTAGAGCTATGTCGGCTGGAGTCTAGTACTCCAGGCAGGGTCTCCCATGCCGAACAGGTCAAAGGGTAGAGACCGGACGAAGAGTG
>CAAKHC010019490.1:21990-36615 GCA_901007825.1 Macroramphosus scolopax | reverse complement strand
CATCACAAGAAGAACAAAGATACGGCTGTACAAGACACTAGTAATACCAGTATTATTATACGGATGTGAGACCTGGAAAATGAACAAAGAAGACAGCAAGACAGTTGATGTATTCCATAACAGATGCCTACGAAGAATATTCCGAATACATTGGCAAGATCACATCAGCACAGTGGAACTGCTAGAAAGAGCCAATATGAGACCACTCAGTGATGAAGTGAAACTGCGAAGATGGAAGTTCATTGGGCACATACTGCGGCAGGACCACAACAACGACTGCAACATAGCAATGACCTGGGCACCAGAAGGGAAAAGAAAGCAAGGAAGACCAAAGACCACCTGGAGGCGTACAGTCGAGAAAGAGAGAGGGGAAGGAGGATGGAAATCATGGTTGGAAGTGAGGACTGCAGCAGCCGACCGAGAGAAGTGGAAAAGCTCTGTGAAGGCCTTATGTGCCACAAGGCACGAAGTGGATAGGTAACAGGTAACACAGCTGTGTGATGTCACGTGGACACCTGGAGATGGTCCAAGAAAGAAATCCAAACATAAAAGAAAACCTAATAACAAAGAAAATCCGATAAATAATCCAAAACTCGAGAGACTCAGGAAGCAGAGAGAAACAGGTGCTGGTTACACGAAAGGCGCAAGGAAGCAAAACAAGAGAAACATTTGCAGCCTGGCGGGAAACACACAGGGGTGGACCGGTGTAAACACTCTGAGGGGGTGACGAGGGAATCGGAGGCAGGTGAGCGAGGTGACGAGGAAGATCAGGCAGCGGTTTAATGGAGAGTAAACACATTTATATCCAAAACACTTTTCTGTCAGTATACAGTTCATCTGCCCTAAATAAAAGGATTGAAATACAAAGGAGAGTGTAGCTGTTACCCAGTGGAGTGTAGTCACCTCTCCGGGGATCATTTCACTGCTGACTGTTAGTGGCAGACAGGTGAAGAGTGGAGGCGATAGATTCTGGGGATCTGATGGTCGGAGGGGAGAACGTCAGTGAGCAGACACCTCAGGGCAGAAGATGACACATCCTCCCCCATTAGGCCGGACCTTTGCCCCACTCCTTATCCTTCTAAACTATCTGTTTACCTGTTGGATGGATTGTAATAATCTAGTTATTCTTCAGACAAACAGGAAGGCCGGAGGAGAGAGAGACTGTCGGGTAGGGCGTGCAGCAGAGCCCCGGCTGGACTTGGACCCTGATACGTGCTATCACGCTTTACCAGCCGAGCTACGAGGACCCGATAAAAAACATCTTTTCATTGTGCTGTTGTATCGTGCTCCAGGGTACGAAACATCGCTGCTCTGCCCATTACGGGCAAAACATGTTGTTTTTCAGAAATAGCGACCTCGACCAAAGCGGAGGTTACATGAGTATCCGTGCCTGGAATCACATCCCCGGGTCTTTTTGTTCAACCTGAATTAAGAACATGCACGGAGACATCCAGTATCGTAGCAGATATATGTAAATCTGTTAACATGATGTTTTCTGCCTGGCACACTACACACACCTGTGTTTAACTGTTGAGCTGCGGTTTCATTTATCGAGTGCCTTGTTGGAACATGTTGCAGGCTTCAACCACACGGTCGCTGTGTGGCTGCAGAGCAGATGGCTTTGTCCTTTCCCCGGCACTGTGAAGTACGTTGGGGGGCCATGTAGGTGTGAGCAGGAATGTACAAGGACAAAGAACTCTTTGACCAGAAGACAAGTCTCTGCTTATTAGGTCGCCCATCTCTCCCCATGCCCGTGTCTGCGTCCTCCATCCTTTTCCCTCTGTTTTTTTTTCACCCGTCTCCGCATGCCTAACTTATCTCTGAATTTTCTGCCAAGCCAACCAGAGCACAGAGTAAATAATGTCAACACTCAGTTAACCTCAGTGACGGATTTAACAGGGCGAGTCTGAGACTGTTGCAGGAAGGCTGTGCTGTTAAGGTAGGTGCTGCACATTTGGAAAGAATCATCTGCAGAGCTTGTGTTGCTTCTCTGAACTACAGGCTCGTATCATTCAGATTAATATCAATCTGTAGACAGACACAGCTTTGATTCACTGATGCTTCATTTTGCAGAGTTGACGTGTGTTTTGCTCTGGAGTTGAGTTTCTTTTACCACCTCAAACTCTTCTGATTCGAAATTCACATATTGTCTGCAGGATGTCCTTCCAGGTTACGTCGGCCTCGAGTGGCAGATAAGCTGTTCACACAGTTTGTAAAGAGTTCTGTAGGAGGAAAACTTGCAGACATGCAGGTGAAAGCTGCAGGCAAGGCAAAGCAGCAGGATGAATATGGTCTGTGCCAGTTTGTGGCAGGACTGCTGGTTGAAATCTCTGCTGTTTTTTGTTTTTTTTCAGCATCTTTGGAAAAACATGCAGCGCATACGCAAGACTGAACAACGGCACATCCAATCAGGGCCGTGAATAATTCATGTTTAAGGCTTGACTCGTGTTTTTGAAGTCATAAAGCGGGAGACAGACCCACTAATGTCTTGCACTCGGGGGTTGAAACATGCCGGCATGATGCGGATGTCTGCATGCTTTTCTTCGACATCGTTTCCACAATAAGAAGCGTAAAAAAAAAAAAATTGAGAATAGTTATTTTTGTGAAATCTTGTTTTTCATGTGAGTAGAAAGTCGAAGGAGGAAGAACAGGGAGGCGAAGACGAGGTTTGAGGTCGCAGACAGGCTGTCTGTCATTGAGTTCCCCCCCTTCACTCCTGAACCCTCTATCACAGTTATCATGTCTCCCCAGGACATCCTCATGTTGTTTGTGCTCTGGCTGACGATTGTCATCGTTCAACCGCCTTTCACATCTTGTAGGAGTCGGCTTTCCACAGCAAACAACCCCGCTGCCATCACGCTCTTCAGTCTGTCACGCGCTGCCTTGTTTGCATCCGCATGCATGTTTTATTCACAAACACATAACAGTGATTCTGAACAGACGACACAAGAGCGTTTGAGTTATTATTTTTAGAGGCTCTTGAGCTAAAGTGAGGTCCTGAAAGCGCCGACAGGACGCCGAGGCACACGTGACCTCTGATATAGCGGCAAAGGGGAAGAGACAGTGCGAGCCGGAGAGAGTGGGAGAGATGTGCAAGGTATTGCTGATTCATACGAGACTCACCTCCACTAACGGGAGCTGTCTGAGGAAGTACGGCCAGGGAAGGAAGCGGAGAGATAGCGGGAGACAGGAGTGGTAATGGGATGGTGATGATTCATGTGAAATAGAAAAACAAATCCATCTGGGAAATCTGATGGTCTGCAGAACAAACAGGAAAGGTAGGGAGAGGAGGAGGAATATGTGGAGGAGCTGGGGGAGGAGCTAAAACGGGTTCATTTCAGGCTGGATTTGATTTAGACAAACAACCTGAGCTCGGGAGAGACGTCCTCAAAAGAAGCGAGCGAGTAAGACATTAAGAGCTTCTGTTTTTGGAGAGCTGTATGTCAGAGTGGATGTCATGTGATAGATGGGCGGCTGCTGTGAAGGTCAAAGGTTGTTCCTTCCCTGGGAGAGAATAAGATCGAGCTGTCTGAAAAGCGGTGGGATGTGAACCATCTGACACACGCAAGGTTACTTGTTATGGTGTTGGGTCTGTTATAAGGGCGGCGTTGTGTGCTGAGAAGCCCGGCTGTTGCCATGGTAAAGCTTATGAAATGAACAGAACAGACAGGATGTTTCCGACAGACCGGTGGGGAAAAAACAATATTTTTCATGACCTGTGAACCTGGAAAAGCTTCTAACGCCCTGAATGCAACTTATTAATGCGCGTATGTGTGTGTTCTGTTGCTTTTGTGTGTCGACCGGCTCTTTCTCCTCTCTCAGCTGCACCGAGGGGATTGCACCTCTTCAAGTAAAACCTCCTCTCGCTCTAAAAGTGAGGGGGCATGTGAGGTTGGGGTAACAGGATAAAGCTGCTGATGTCTCTCAGGCTTTCTGTCTTATACACTCGACTTATTGATTTATTGACTGTATGTTTTTGTGCGCTTGGTGCTTTCAATGCCGTCTTTAAAAAGGCAGCTTAAAGCTAAAAGAGGAACACTGATTGCTAGTGAGTTAGCAGTAATTGTGCACAGTGGAAGGTTCAGTTTCGGTGCCCATGACGACAGTCAGAGTCAGATAAGGGATGGCTGTACATTTCCTAATAAACATTGCATTTCTTTCAATAAACAATCCAATCTAAGGACAACCGTCACCTTACTCTTGCTGATTGTCTCTCTCCGTGTCTCTGCAGCTACGGGGCGGCCCTCGTGGCCAGGATGCCACTGTGTGCCGTGCCAGTCCACAGTGGACGGTGAGGGGCAGGAGGAGGGGACTGAATGCCGGAGACTGAGAGGAAGCAGCCCTCACCAAGCGGGAGACATGAACCTCTGCTGGAACGAGATCAAGCGCAAGTCCCACAACATTCGGTGAGAGCACATCTACAGGTCCTAACTAGGGCCGAAGACTGAAGTCCTGAAGTTTTGGTGTGGTGAGAAACTAGATGTTATATGTAATTGATGGTTT
The DNA here is from genome assembly GCA_901007825.1 of Macroramphosus scolopax. Classification (NCBI taxonomy): domain Eukaryota; kingdom Metazoa; phylum Chordata; class Actinopteri; order Syngnathiformes; family Centriscidae; genus Macroramphosus; species Macroramphosus scolopax. Next base: position 32,112 of record CAAKHC010019490.1, on the reverse strand, counting down.
GGGTAACTACAGAGTGGTTGACATGACAACCAACAATGTGTGGATGAAACCATACGACACACGGTGCAGTGACCAAAGTCTTCTGCACATCTCGTTGATATAAAGATATGAAACAGAAACAATAAAAGCCTTTTCTTTTGCAGATTCTGATGTTTTGTTGGTATTATTATGTACTAAATAAATCACAGTTAAAGATTACACCTCTAATTGCGGCACTGTGGCTGTTGTCTGTTGAGAAACATCATGCTATCATGTTGGAATTGGAGCCTAATGATGTGTAACATCTTTATATCCTCTCTAAATCTTGTTCTATGTTCCCCCATAACAATTCTTGCCGCCTTTCACTTACTTTTAAGTAAAAAAATAAATATTATTCAATTAAGTAACGTCAATATTCCTTCCAGTCGGCTGATTAATTATTGATATAATGCGGGTTAATTCTGCCACGAGTTACACTCAAGATGTTTGCCAATAGAAAACAATTAGAGGGCATTCATGTTGTTGCTTAATTGTAAACAGCTCAGGCTTGTCGCATCATTTATCTTTCTTCAATTCAACTGGCAACCTGTTTGGACAATTGGCCCCTTAATTGCTTACTTGACCCTGAATTATCTAGGAAGAGCGAAGGGGTGGTTATAGAGGGATGGTTGTGAAATTGGTTAAGACAGTTTCCCCTGCAGTCCCGTGTAATGAGATCACACAAGTGCCTGCAGTGGCTGTTTATACCCGAGCTGGACTTCATCACGCTGCGAGAGGAGGGGGGGGGAAGGGAGGAGACGATGGAGGGATTTATATAAAGGGAGAGAACAGACGACTGGTATTGAATCATCACACAAGAGAGATGGGATGCAGGGACACGGGAGGGACGGTGGGACAGAAGAATAAAAGTGAATGGATGAGAAGGAGCTCACCTTGAGGGCGGTTCCATCCAGGGGGAACATCAGACTGCGTTTCAAGCCAGCGGTGGGACAAGTGGCTGGCTTTGTGACGGCAGGTCTGACAGTGATTGACAGGTGGTTCAGGCTCTGTTTCAATAAAGTCACGGCCGCTTCTTTCAATTCCTTACCTCCCGTAGTATATTGTACTTTGACTGAAAATAAATTGAACTGTCTGTTCGGTGAAATTAAGCCGTTTTTCCCAGACGGCGAAGGGACAGCACCTGTGTGATTCCGTTTTCTGAAAACATTCGGAGAACCTATCAAATTAAGATAAGGCGTAAAGCACACAAACTGCACAAAATGTTTATAGAGAGAGAAGCACAGACAACTTATCAGCGCGACACAGTGTCACTCAGCTAATTGGACGCGGTGCTGATAACAGAAGGTTGTGAGTTTGATCACATTTTTTTGTATCGTGAATGGAAAGTAGGCGAAATCTTTGTCGCAGACTCACCAGCTGTGCAGCATGTGTCTTTGACTACAACACAGTGCCACTGGCTAAGATATACACATGCTGCTATTATCGCAGTGTGCTTGTTTCATGTTGGGGGTTACTGTTTTATGCAGGATTGAGATAAGACCCTGCACAAATGGGCCGCAGCATTATACTCCACGGTGTCCATCCATCACAGCTGAACGATCAGGAACACGATCTGACACGTTTGTCAGAGCATCTGTATGTTGTGTAAGAGAATGTTAATGTTGATGCATCGCACCGACGAAGCCTTTGGCCAATGATTGCATCTATCCTTGTTGCTAAACAGTGTTGTGTCCGCTGTGCACCCTGCTGTGGAAGGATCAGCGGGTAGGTGTGGGAGGCTCTGTGGCATGTTATGAATGGATTCCCTGCATGGCTCGGATAGCTACACGGAGCCAAAGCCCACGCTGAAAGTCTGTCTGCGTGCAAGAGGCCAAACGCCGACTCTGTTTGTTGTCATTACCACAATGTCCCGTTATTAATTCACAAGTAAAGATATCCATTGTTGTGCTCTTCATTCTTGCTTCCTCTCCCATTCAGTCTGTATATACAGTATATATATATATAATATTGACCGTCTGCCTTTTGAATTCCCTTCTCCTCTCGTCCTCTCTTCCCACCGCCTTCTAGAGACAGTCGAGGCTCAGTGCGATGCCCTTTGGTGGTTCTGTGCCCCATTTTCCCTGCATCATCTCCAGGCAGGCTGCAGTGCTGCGCCTGCAGGATAAACTCAGCTCCAATTACATGTTAATGATAATTCTAATTGTTCAAGGTCAGGGGTGAACACCCAGTACTTTCTTCAAGTGTTTGCGATGCAATGGCAGGCTGATGTGAAGCCATTATGGGATGTTTGGCTCCATTTCCATGTAGATACCGAACCGTTTCTCTCAAAGGTTACGGTGTAGACCACAACAGCAATCCAGACAAACAACATATCTCCAAATGCAGATGTCACCAGCTGCAGTTTTGGTTACCTTGCTAAACTGGCTTCTTTCAAAGATGGACTATGTGTGACAACATTGATTATTGAAGCTCTTACTGTATCTCATCGGAGATTAGGGCCACCGCCACTGCTCTTCCTCTCTCTCTGTCTTCGTCTCGCTGTCCTGGACACAGTCCCTCTCCCTGATGCTCTTCTTTCCCCATACGTATTCTTTGGTACACGTTTCCCAATTAAAATCCTTCCGCAGCCTCCCTCTTTTTTAACGAGGCAGAGGACAGGACACCAGGACAGCAGGGGAGACTGTGAGAAAAACGAAAAAACAATCCATGGATTTTGGAAAATGTGGTCATCGATTGCTTTTCATCTGAAAGCACTGAGAAACATTCTATTTTTTCACCCACATTCAGTTGTGTGTCACTGACTGTGAAGAGTTTCATGGCCTTCGCTATACATGTGCCTGACTCGGTTGGACTCGGCGTGTCAGCCCCGCAGGGCAGAGATCTGCATTTTCATTACTGACTCCCGCTTCAATGTATGTCTTCAAATAATGAAGTGCTTGTCCTGACTCAATAAAGCAGCCAGCCGATCCGGGGCTGGGACAAGTGGGAATAAGAGCATTTCATATAAAATCTCCACAATAAAAGTCCGCTTTTATTGTAAAGAAGCAGTGGGACCAGACATGGACTCAAAGGGGATTTTATTTGTGCACACACCTCTGTTCCAGAGGTTGAAGGTACTTCTTCCTGAGGTGAAACAGGACCCTGCAGCATTGTTTGCTGAAAACTGTCCGGGAACAAAAAACACAACCTAGCAAACTATGCAACATAACATATGACTTCTTGATGTTTAAAGACCTTTTGAATAACCTTTCAACTAAATGCTGCTGTGTCAACATGGCCTGTTACGCACCCTTGCACCTCCTAACAGCTCCTGCAACTTCCCTGCAATTGAGGTGCAGAGAGAGAGAGAGGTTGAAGAAAGGAGTTTGGAGAGGGGCTGTGCTCAAAGCTTCTGTGGGCCCCGAGGCAACACACCAGCCAGTCCTCTCCTTAAACAGCAGAACGCTGCTTCAGTCTCCTACGCATTAATTAATCATTGAACTGAACACTAAGCTTCCCCTTGTAATCCGTCTGACTGATTGGGGAGTTGGATTTCTACTTGACAAAGTTATTTATTTTGGATGTCAACTGTCGAGAATGTTGTGGGGGTACGGCTGTAATTAGCATGCAGCAGAGTTTTCCAACTGTGAGAACATTTCGATTACGCTCGGCAGCAAAACTCGAGGTTTGTGAAACTGCGGCACTGTTTTATAACAACACCCAAAACTTTGCTCTTACCCACAGCTACTAACAATGATGAGCTGATGGTTCAGGGTTAGTCTCAAGGACACGGTTTGTTGATTCCCACCGCAGTTGTTGCATCATGAACTTGTGAATTCAGATTTCATACAGAGGTTGGTCTCTTTAATGTTTGCCTGCATATTTTATCTCTGCTGAATCCTTTGCATGGAGCTGGTCCCGGAAATGAAAGGTCCCAGATCTTTTGTTATGACGGCATCATATCAATATTAAACCAGCCTCATCACGCGTTGTGTGAAATTGGATGTCTGTTAATCTTGAAGGTGTCGTCCGCAGTGCTAAATGATGATTCTGTGCCCGACACCCCGGTTCCACAGCATCCCATTAGCCCCTTTTTTTTTATTATTGTTGGCGTTGTTATTAGTGTTGTCATCAAGCATGTTGGGTGTTTCTGACAGACTGGGATCATGACACACACACACCATCCAACTCATAAACATAAACACAACACGACTACTTTATTTCGCCTTTTCATTCCTCTCACAGAAACATGATTTGTTGCCAAAGAAATAATCTAAATCAACACCAGAGTGCACTTACAGAAATAAGCTCGCGTCTAAATAAGTTGGCTGAGTCGCCCCCGAGCGCACTGATACCACACAGACACACATACACAAGTTAACAGACACATTGCACTCGTCCTTAATCTTGTGCGATAAATCTGGTGATGTTCTATATTTTTCTTAGTGCCAAAGGAACCAACAATGAATTGATCTAAATAAAGCATTGCATCCTTTGTGGGCTAAAATCAATGAGCCGCATCGTTCATTTCCATGAATGCAGGAACTGTATCTTAGTCACAGCTAATCCCACTCTACTGCTGCCATGAATACTGACGGGAGCAGCCAATAGTCCACCATGTCCACCTGTTCAAGTAATGACTGCTAAACATACAGCGCACCAGCTGCTTGACAATATGATTTTGCCTTTTAACTAAACAAAAAATTACATATTCATGAGCTGTTGTAAGAGTTGCATCTTCAATGGGAACAAACGGAGAAGAGGCTGGAAGCCGGAAATAGGGTGTTGAAGCTGGAACATGCTGAGAGATTGTCTGACACACGGTTTCAGACTTTTCAGAGGTTTTTATCAAAGCAGAGATAAAATAAGAGCCATCATGCGCCTTAAATCCACCAAATGGCCAGAAGCATGTCTTTTAATTAACAATAGTTTCATTGTGTGTGTGCTGAACGTCTAAATAACACAACTTAAGACGTGATAAATGTCGTATTAATCCGCCTAACACAAAGTAGAATCTCCCCTCAAAGAGAGAGTGCCAGGTCTGACTTCTCGTCACAATCATAATCCATAACTCCTCATCTAACATGTCACATGAAAGAAAAGAAAAGACACATCATCATAGCTTCTGTCGGTATCTTGACTGGCAGACCTTGTTGTTCCGGGCAGCGCTCGCCAACGCGACAACGATTCCATCGCAGCACAGACAGATCTCCATTCGTCTCACTCTCTGTGTGAATAATGGAAGCAGCAGTGAATGTGTTGTTAACTGCGTGCGTCTATTTGTGCATATTTCTGTATCTGTGTGTATGTGTGTGTGTGTATGTGTGTGTGTGGACTAGGAGGTCTGCTTTGTGGTTTGAAGCACTTTGAAGCTTCCCTGCTAAACTGCCAGGGTCATCCTTTGATGTATGACCTTACTCAAATGTATCCGAGGCGCTCTCTCTCTCTCTCTCTCTCTCTCTCTCTTGAGACAGAATCCCGTCTCCATTCACGCTGAGGGTGTGTAATGTGTGTTATTGTATTTATGTGTGTGCATTCACGCCGTTTGCTTCCCCAGAAAAACATTTCCTCTCTGATTCAATTACCGCGGCGTGCTGAGCTGGAGGGGCAACAAGGGGCTGCGGGGGGAAAGCGTGAACTGCTCCGTACAGGTTCCCTGACACGGGCTCGAACAGAGAGGCTTATCAATCTGAAATGTGCACTTACAAGCTTGATTTCACCTTTCTATCTCTTCCCTGTTACGGTGTTAACACTTCCCTACATGCCTCTCTTGCAACTGGTTTCCCCAAACTAATGAGTGCTCCCTCGTGTGTGCTCATCTGTGCCAATTCAGTTTGCAGGAAATCACTATTCATTTCCAGCTGCTAATGTGACGTTGCTGATGGGTGCAAGCTGCTCGTGCAAGCGGTGAGATAAAGCACAAGCGTTTTTCCCTGAACTCATCATTGCGTAGCACACGCCATCCACATGTTTTATAGACGTGTATCGGTTTGTGTTTAACTAGAATCGGAAAGTATTTGTGACTTGCGGTATTCCCTCTGGTTTGCGGTTGTGAGCGGTGACAGAGTGTCTCCGTGACAGTGTTTCTCTTTCTGACTCCAGCTCTCGCTCCCACTCATCATCTCTGATATGACAGAGCTGGGAAATTGTGATGTGCTGGAATAATGATATTTAAGTGCTGGCTTCTGGTGTGTAATTGAAACACCGGGGTGCTTTTACACCGCCGCCCCTCCACCCCTCCACCCCTCCAGTGCCAGCTGCGCCACTGATACAAGGGCAGTGCTTCCCTCAGTTATCGCTCATGGTGCTGGCAGGTGGCAAGCCGAGTAATTCTCCCTGTTATTTCGTTCCTGTTGATCTACGGCAAACATGCCGCAGCAACCGGTTCTCCCCTTCTCTCGCTTCTGCCAAAACATATACTCGACACACTTCTTCTGTTGCAACCGACTGCTTTGTCTTTCATCCCGCATTTACATAATCAGGTATCAATCATCCTGGCAATACGTGATTTTGAAAGAGAAGTAGACGTTTCTTTTTACCCACCACATCAACGTGACTCTTGTGGGTCTGTGTGTGTCAATAAGGCCTGGAGACACCTAGCAGGAAACTACCCCAGAGGCGGTTTGCGGTACTGCATTATTATTATTTAATGACCTGAAGCTCCTAAAGCATGCTTTGCTCCACTCATTGAATAGTTTGCTGACAGTAATGTGAGCTTTTTTGTTTTCTTTCTGGCACAGAAGACAAATGTCTAATTGCAGGGCCTGCAGAAATATGTTCACCATTATTGGATTGCAGTGGAAGTTTCAAATTCTTCACAAGCTAAAAGTGGGAGGCAGCGACCAAACACCATCTGCAGTATTGGATTGGGTTGTTGGAGAATGTTACTATTTCTGAAATCTCTGTCTCTCTGTGTGTGTGTGTGTGTGTGTGCGTGTGCGTGTTGGCAGGGTGCGGCTAGAGGCCTTCTCCGACAACAGCGGGAAGCTGCAGCTCTCTCTGCAGGAGATCATAGAATGGCTGACAGCCAAGGACGAAGAGCTGTCCGAGCAGCTGCCCATTGGAGGCGACGTGGGGGCCGTCCAGCACCAGAGGGAGTTCCACCAGGTAATGTGGAAGCTAATATCTTTTCAGTGCCAATAATGCCAATCCTGTTGAAGAATTGATTGGATAGAGCCTTTCCCCCCCGCCGAAGGGGAATTTCATTTCCACGCTGTGTATTTCCATCTCTCAGGACAAAGATACAAAAACACACACAGGGAGATGAGTTGTCGTTATACACAGACATAAATACAGATATGCATAGACTTATTCAACGGGGTGTTTTGTTTAGGGGCTGGTGGGAGGCAAGATGACGTCCTGCTGCAGTGCAGAATTGCCCTTTACCAGTTATAAGTCCCATATCTCCGTCCATGGAGGAGCAGTGTGAGAATGTCTTGAGGGTGTTCCCGGGGTGATGTGCTTTGATCTGGGTGATGGCTTTGTCATTGAGTGCTGACAGGCTGGGGGTTGGGAGGCCAATGATGTTATAGGCAGCGTGTAGAATGGGGATGAATTTCTTCATCTTGACAGTGGACGTGATAAAAAAAATCTGATTTAGTCGCATGTTGAATGTTTCTGTGGTGCAACGACAGAGATCAGGCGTTGGTTTGTCTGTGTTTGTCTGTCAGGTAGCAGGGTTACTCAAAACTGCACTGAACCTGGTGAAGGGGAGCAGCACGGGCCAGGAATGAACACGATTAATGTCGTGGCCGATCTGTTCGACACGGCGAAAAACCAGCATGAATTTTAACATTGGATACGGTGGATTTGTGCGCTCAGAGTGCCTTTCTAGTGATTTCTGTACTGCACCGTGTCACAACAGGAAGACATGCCTTCAGATGCTCAAACGGAGACGTGAGCCACAAAAGATAGCCTCCTTTTGAGTGCATCTCCAGACGGAGGCTCACCCCTTAAAGCTGTCAACACATCGAGTCGTTCAAAAAACAACACCGCCGATTCCAGCGACTTTCCAGAAGGGAGTCGCCTGTAATGTGTTTGAGCGAGAGACACACCTCCACTGCATCGGCCGCGAGGGCGAGTCGCAGCGCAGCAGCTGACATTAGAAAGATATTCTGTTTGATCTCTTTTCTCTCTGAATCCTCCTCATCCTTTCACATGTACATCGGGCCGAATATCACAGCACAGCCGTTGTTGTGTATCGTCTCACATGGAATCAGCTTCACCAGCGCCGTGTTAATGGCCTCGTTATTAACTCCTCACAAAACATTCTGTCCGTCTATCCAACAGCGAGTTGTTTATTTTTGGCCTTATTTAACCAGAAACACACGTTCTTATTCACAGTTGTAGCCTTGAGGATCGGTTACAGCGGAGCAAAGGGCCAACAGCACGCAAACTCCCCATCTACGCAACGCAACTTTTATTTTAATGAGAACTCAGCGACTCTCATGCCAGCAAACACTTCGATTAACACCGAGACACATTAGGATTTCACCTCCTTTTTTTTCCCGATCCTTCCAAGGGTTCATTGAACACCGAGCAGCGTGCTGATTAAATGCCAAAAACAAAGATCTTTTTTTGAACTCTGAAGCTCAACAAAGAGGTGAAACTGCAACGCTCTCATATAAGCGTCGGATTGGATTTATGGCTATTTAAACATTTTGATATTGTTCAGTATTCAGGTTGAAGGCTGAAGGGGATAGAAGTTGGAGTTGCTGACAGAAGAACGAAGCGCTTCTCGCTTCCTCTCTCAGATGATTCTTGCATGGTTCAGTGATTTGAACCGGCCTTCAAATCCCTTCAAGGGCTTGTGAAGATACCGACTCACAGGCTCACACTATTGATCACGGCACAATGAAGAGCTTGTTCTTTCTTTACAATAAATATATTTGTATTTAATATGCATTTTGTGGAACTTTTATGTTGCAATTAAGTTGACATATGAAGCATCTTTTACTACCATGTTGGACTTCAGTTCAGAAGTCACAACTCGTCAGAGTTACAGTCAAAGTGGAGCTGCAAGTCTCTGGTGATTCAGTCGAGTCTCGTCCGTGACTGGAGTCGACACATCTGTTATCTTGTGTTTGATGGACAGATAAAAAGAAAGTCCTGTGTGTTGACAAACATCTCAGGACGTCTTTAAGAGAGGAAAGTCTCTCTGAAATCTTTTTTTAATTGACATATCTTACAGTCGTCCTGTGTTAGACGTTCATCAAACCGACGCGTGGCAGGAATTACCCGGCAGGCAGGTCTGTGTGCGCCCGTCTTCTTATTTCACAGATTGGTGGTCTGTTAAACAACACAAGCAGAATCTGATGCATCACCGGCAGCCAAACAGAGATTATGTCTTCTTGTGTTATTTTTTTAATGAAGAAATCAGTGGACGCATTAAAATGAAAACCTCAAAATGTATTCGACTGGTGTGTTTGTGTGTGTGTGTGTGTGTGTGTGTGTGTGTGTGTGTGTGTGTGTGTGTGTGTGTGTGTAATTTACTGGGTAGAAATGCTACCTGGGATAGTGGGGGGATGTTCTTTTACTCCCCCAGTAAATCACTTTAGTGGTGGGTGAGGTACAAAGCAGAACTGGTGTAGACACGCGAGCGCACACACACACACACACACACACACACACACACACACACACACACACACACACACACACACACACACACACACTCACTGTAATTGGTTCTGTAACTACAGCAGAGTTTCCCTTTTCACCCGCTTTCCAATTTTCTGTGCTGTCAGTTTGTGCAGTGTCACTGAGAGGCGACTCATATCGGAGGTTTGTGACTCCCGTTTCACCCTCAGTCCGACTCCCCGGCTGGCGCGCTGTGAAATCAGCCTCCCAATTAACAAGACAATGAATAAAGCCAAATATGCACTTTTTCACATCGTGGTGCAGCTTCCCGTCTTCATCTTTCTCTTCTCAAATTTCTCCCTAATCCCTCTCCGCTCTGTGATACCTCTTCCTCATCCCCTCTTTTCCTCCTGGATGCTTATAGCGATTCTCTATTAAACTCTCCCTCCATCTCTGCTGCTTGACACACAAGCTTCCGAAAATTCAAGAGTGCGAAATAATTTATCCATTAGTCTCCTCTCCTCTCCTCTCCTCTCCTCTCCTCTCCTCTCCTCCTCCTCTCCTCTCCTCTCCTCTCCTCTCCTC
>CAAKHC010019490.1:0-13385 GCA_901007825.1 Macroramphosus scolopax | reverse complement strand
GGGGTGTGTGTGTGTGTGTGTGTGTGTGTGTGTGTGTGTGTGTGTGTGTGTGTGTGTGTGTGTGTGTGTGTGTGTGTTCGAGGTGGAACCAGCTGGCTTTTTTCGCCTCTCTTCATCACTTTCAGCGCTGTCGTGACAAAAGCTCATCACAACACTCATCTCTCTCATTTGTGCGGCGACATTTGTGATTTCTGTGTCTTTCTCTACCTGCTGTTCTTCATATGATGCTCAGAGTTAGCGAGGGGGGGGCTGAAAAAATGGGATTTGCTGCGCCTAGTTTAAACTAATGAAGAAGTGGAAAGGCTCTGCATTGCGGGGATTTCTCCCTGAGTGTATATGATGTGGTGTGTGCTTGTGTATCTCCACTGTCCTCACCAGCCCTATCCAGTTTTATTGCTGTCACGCTGGCTCAGAAAACGCCACACTGGGGTTTATACAGCAGCACTCCACCGCCAGCTCAGACAGCGGCACTCTGCCGGAATGTCTGGGTGTGTGTCTGCGGGACTGTATTTCATGGTACTAGAACACACTATTCATGGTGTATTACTTGCAGTAGTGGGATATAACTGAGTACATCTACTCCAGGAGCGGTTCTCCGTTCCCGTCTCTCGGTACAAATCTGCTGGGGGCGTGTGAGTCTTTCCCCTGGAAAACAAATAACATTGCACAGGAGACACCGTGAGTACGGTGACACTGTACTGACTTACTAACTGAGGACAGGCTGCAAAACCTCAGAGTTCCACCTTCCCTCCACCGTTAAGCTCGGGGATGTTTTCAAGTTACTCATTCCCTGAAAAGTAACATAGAAGGTTTCCTGCTCACGGCGATGATATTTATACGTCCTAATACAGTAAAGGGGAACGACAGTGTGCGTGTAGCTTGTGTGTCTCTCTTGCTTCTCCTACTGCCGTCTGTCCTCTTTGATTATCACCTGCAACCCCTGCGGATCAGTGTTGGTTTGTAAACGCTGTCGTCGCCCTTCTTACGACTCCTCCGCCTCGCTCGTATTCTGTCAGGCGGTGCCAAACAAACCAACACAATAGACACGTCTCTTTGTTTCTCCACGCCTGTTTTACACCTCGGCAGCTCTGTTAGGAAGGTCTGGACGGACACTCTGTCCGGACACGCTGTCCGGGACATAATGCACAATGGCTTTTCATGCATGGCTTGCCTATTCTGAAATAGATTTCCGTGTGTTTGCACAGGTTCGGTGCAGATTCCATGGGAGCGTGCCATCTCCCCAAACAAGGTTCCATACTACATCAAGTAAGTGCAGCTTCAGGGTCACTGTCTGAATGTTGGAAATAGTTTCTCTTGATAAGGAAAGAAGCTGTTTAACAAAAGGATATTCTGTTATTGGATCGACACATTTTTATGGACATCTGTCTGTCTGTGAAACACGCCGGTTGGATTTGGGACTGAAATATGTAGAATTATTCAGAAACGACACCAGAGCCAGGCTGGCAGGGGTTCTGGCCCCGTGTTCGCCCTTATTTTCTTCCAGTTATAACACCTTAATGGGGTCAGGATGGGTCAGTTCCAAACAGCTCGTGTTAATAGGGCAATTTCATCACATCAACACGGGGAAACAGTGTAAGAGCCGACGGCGTGGACTATTAACCAGACTGTCATTATCTATTCAGCTCGGTCGAATAAGGTGTTCCCTGTCTGAAAGGGGTTATTTGCACAAACCAATCACGAACGACTGATGTATCTGTACGAGGGACACAAGAACTGATACTTCGGTACCAAGTCGATGCCAAAATTCTGAAACCTTTACGAGGTAACGTAGATGCCGGACGTCAACCACGTGCGGAATGATGGCGGCAAGTGTGCAGCAACTGGTCGATTATCTATAACAGGGTGAAGAAAGACTGAATGAGTGGATCAAAGAGGCTCCACGCTTGCACAGTGTCCACCTTTTTGTCTTCTCACGATCGGAGAGCGTCTCTGTGTGTCGTCTCTGTGTGTCTCTGCAGAGAGGACACAGCTGGAGACGGCTGTCTTTTTTTAGCAACACGAATGTCAGCAGGTTAGAATACACAGTGAGTGAGGAAAGATTGTCCACTAAGTTAGCTGAAGTGATCACGGATGGCGTCGTTCTCTCAGGCCAAATATATCAGAGTGGCAACAGCTTCATAACAAACCAAACATATTTCACATAGAGATTTTTCTATTTAGCTCATCGATACCAGTTTCACCTTTACAGAGCTGCAGGTTTTGTCAATGAACTATGTGTGGTCTGTATTCTTATGTGTTCAGACTTATAGAATTTCTTCCTCCACAGACTATTTATTGTCTTAATCATTTGCAACAGAACCTTTTGGGACTGTTTGTTCTGCTTTATAGTCTGTATTACTGCTCCAATGGGGGTGGTAGTAGTGCAGGAGTAGCTCTCCATTGGGTACCAATCACTGAACACTCACACAGGTAAAAGTCCTCCTGGCAGAATTCCTGCTTTTGACTTCCTCATTTATTTTGCTGTAAAAAAATTTGGAACTGAATAACACCAATAACTGAATCTGCTCGTAAAGCCGGCGTGTGTGTGTTGGTTTGGGATTCCGTGGAGTGAAGGACGCCTTTTAAGTTACTGGCAGAATCTATCCAGCAGAGTGGTTGTGGTATGTAACTTGAAGGCCTCAGTGTGAATTCTGTTATCTTGTTTGACGTCTGTCGGCTCCTCACAGGCCTGAAATCTCTTGTAAACAATGGTAGCCCCGCGCCGCTCGCTCCTTTATTCTGTCTCACTTACTACCCTCTGGTCTCGCTCCTTTCATCGTCTGCCACACTCGCCTGCCTCGGCTCCCTCGACACATCTGTACTCCATTTCTACCTGGATCCTGGAAATATAAATTCTTTCCTTCCTCACAAATTCTCCCCCTTTTTTTTTTCCTCTATTTCCAGTAGTGTCATTAAAGGGATATTTTGTAAGTTGCTACATTTAGTCAGAGCACCCTTGCGCCAGTCTGTCTCTGATAATGAGTCTCTTTAGAGCGAAGGAGCCGTGGCTCTACTCCGATCTCTCCTTGGAACTCTTCATCCGGCTCTTCATCAGGGGGCAGTGGTCCAGACCAGCGAGACCCTGCAGGGGAAACTCATTCTGTACACTTACATCAGTCGTTTCATTCTTTACATCTCACAAAACTTGTGACCGTAAATGAGTGTTGGAAAGTAAATTGACCTGTTTCCTGTGTTTTTGATTGATTTTATATCTTTAAATGACTTTTATTTAACATGCTATATAACTACATCTGCCTTGCCTTGCCTTCTCCCAGCCACCAGGCCCAGACTACATGCTGGGATCATCCAAAGATGACAGAATTATACCAAGCACTGGGTGAGTAAGGACACAATTAAAGCCCCCCTTGAGTCAGGACCCCCACTGCGCTGCATCACCAGCACCACCACCAGCAGCAGCACCACTGGGCTTTTACTTTGAAGACCTCAGCTGTCACACAGCTCATTAAAGATCCCGCGTTTCCAACCCCTCGGGGACTACATCGCGACTGTCATTAACCTACTAGGCCCAATTTGCCAGCTCTGTGATTTGCTTTTTGTTTAGCTTTTAATTAACTGTGATTAAACGACATCATGTGTTTTACTGTTAAGCTGATGCGACACAGGGACCGAGCAGGGCTGACAGGCGTTCTGTCACACACACACACACACACACACACACACACACCTGCTCAACCAGACAGACACATGCATGTGCACGGACACGTACGGAGGTAATAGCAGCAATGCATTATCCCACTAACGACTCGGACTGAAACGGCGTGATAAACAAGGGAGGAGAGAGAGTGATCCCTGGTTCCTCTACGGCAGGATGGAGTGGTGGGTTTGTTTTCTTTCACATTTGTATTTACTCTAATCTCCTTCCACCTCTCTCTCTCTTTCTCTCTCCATTAGCGGATCTGAACAACATCAAGTTCTCAGCATACAGAACAGCTATGAAGCTGCGGCGAGTTCAGAAGGCTCTGAGATGTACGTTCAGTATTTCATCTTTTTTTTTCCCTCTCCGCAGCGCTGGCGTGGCTCGTTCAGCGGCTCGTTCAGCGGCTCGTTCAGCGGCTTGTTCAGTGACATACTGTTATGCTGCACCATTAGTAATCCACTATGACAAGCTGCCTTCCTGAATGAGATGCAACGATTAGCCGTGGCACATTTCTTTTATTCCGTTGTCGAAGGAATCATCTCTCCATTACTTCGAGAGATAGTTGAAACATGACTGTTTCCTTTCAAACGCGGCAAAAAAGCGTATTCATGAAGAGCTACTAGAAGCACTCAGCCGCTGGATCAACTCCTAACTTTCATCAGTACCTGGATCGCCTGCATTCTGGATAATTACAGTTTTTAATTGGTCCATTTGACTTACAAAAGAGAAGGCAATTAGTTTTTGCTGCATGGTTGAGGCTTAAATGTGTACCCCTTCAGGGCAGACAGGCTCACTCTGCTGTTTTTCTGAGTAATGTTGCTTAATACCAGCAGATTTATCAGCTCATCTAACTATTGAGCTCATACTGCTGACATCGGGGGCATCGATGTATGGCGGTATGACCCCACACGACCTGAAGCCATCGTGATCAGAACACAGGAGCAAGTCAGGTGACGTCTGCAGAGAGAAGAGGCTACGCTACTCGTGCTAACCCTTATAATGACAAAGATAGCATCTCCAGTGTACAGGTGGTGGAAGCAGCCGAGGGGTTAACCAGCGCTGGTTTAACAGATGATATGCAGCTGATACTGATCGCTGCATTATAACGGTATTGATAAGAACATGTAATGGACTGATAACATCTGGCGTGGGTGATTCCCCACTTTGCCGGCTCTCTGGTTTTCTCACCGCTTCAAACCGTGGCCCTCTCCCTCTCTCTCTCTCTCTCTCCCCCCTCTTCTCCAGCGCTCTGCTCCTTGATCTCGCCCCTCTTCCTCGACCTGCGGTGCTCCCATCAACTCCATATCAGCCCATATTCGCCACTACAAGTGGTCAATTTCACACTTCTCCTTATTAATGCCCCCGCCCACTGCTCCCCCTCCCTTGACTTGCAACCTTCCTCCCACTTTCTCTTCCTTCCAAGTCCTCAGTCGCTTTAACTCCACAAAGACCTCTGTGAAGAATCTCTTTCAATGGCTTTCCTCTGTCTCTTCTCGTCCGCTCTCTTATCTCGCCCTCCTCTGGTCTACTACTTGATATCATTACTGAATTTAATTGCCTGGCTGCCTTGATAGCGGCAGAATTCTCTTTTTCTCTGCACACTTTGTGAATGATTAAGCGCTGGTGTATAAGAGCCCATCAGAAATACATTTCTAGGTGATGATTCTCACCTCCTGTCCTCGCTCTGTTCTACCTCATTCTCGTGCTATCCAATTACACATGCCATCAGCAGACACCCTTTTAGCTCCACTCCGAGGGATGGGCCATCAAATTAGTTTAGGAGAGGGAAATCAAATTTGTGTCACTGCTCTTGAAACATCTGGTCGGGCCTAAGTGGGGAAAAAGGGTAAATAAGCATCGCTTTCGCGTGAAGATGATAATGATGATGATCCTGTTTTATGTCAGTCTGTGTTTGTGTGACAAAATGAAAGCGAAATAGTGGAAATGGATGCAGCAACCTGGTTCCTTTGTTTCAACCCTATTCAAAGATCACACAGCGATAAACACTGGCAGGATTAAAAGTTGTTGTTTTTTAAATGCACAGCTAATTAGAAGTCTGTTTTTTTGTAGGCTCCTTTATTTTTCAATGGACGTGTTGGTGTTAAAGTAACAGCCGATTTTCTATGCGTGTGTCCTGCAGTGGATTTAGTGGTGGTGAGCAACCTGGTCGAGGTGTTCCGGGAGCAGGACCTCCAGCAAGGGGAGCACGTGATGGATGTGGTGGAGGTCATCCACGGCCTGACGGCTCTGTACGAAAAGCTGGAGGAGGAGAGATCCATCCTGGTCAACATCCCGCTCTGTGTCGACATGTGCCTCAACTGGCTGCTGAACGTCTACGACAGGTGGGTGAGACGTTTCGGTTTGTAGATTCTGACCGTAAAACAAGTGATTTTTATGGTGATCGATGTGAAGCAGCGTATCCAAAGTCCCCTGTGATGCTCAGTGTCCTAAATGGCATTAGTGACCCATCGGTGCAGTTCAGGAGCTTTCACATGAATGTATGCATGCGTGAAAGTCTGTACGCTGTATAGAAATTAGCAACAGGGCTGATAAACATCACGTCATTCTACATTTTACATGCACTCTATTTAATGAATCGGAAAACCTGCAATCATCCATTGTTTCTATACATCTGCCTGGCGTCAAGGTTGAGTCTCTGTTGTTCAACTGGGAAATGGACATTGTTTTTTTCCTTTCCATGTAAGCGTCGCTGGGTGATGAAGAGACAGGCAGGGTTGCATCAGACTGACGAGTGCTCCGGTCTCGAGTGTTAATTCTGAGCATGCACAGCGCTGCAACCGTTCACATTAACCTGAGTCATTTGTGAGCCCATTGTAATATTTCATTATGGAGCTTTAGGTCAATATACATCCACGGACTCCACAACACGCGGTGATGGAAACATCCTATTTGTAATCTCATGCAAGCGGGGGGGACAATTACAATAAATACTGCCGGAGCCGTCCCTCCCTCTCCGAGGATAACGCCCTGCTCGGAGATTGATGTAACAGGTTCATTGGCTTGTTGTACAGACATTCATAAAGTGACACAGCATGGCTAAAGCTCCAATAACAATGTCTAGTCATAGCATCAATCATCCCCTCTGGGACACGGCAGAAAACAAATCCTCTTTCACACTAACACTCTTTGCTCCTGATTGACTATTTCACGCCGTCTCCGGAGAGAAAACACCGAGCGCCGGCAGAAACACGAGAACAACCCCGCGAGAGTTGTAAATTCGGATGGTAGCTCTTAAGTACTTGCTGCTAATGGGAGACAATCAGAGAGGTTACCCTCCGCATAGATTACTGTAATTGCTTTTTGTCTTCGACTAAATATCAGCATTGGATCTGAATGTGTGTGCACGCTTCTGTGTCCTGTGTTTATCACTGTATGTGAAAGCATTTATAGTGTATGTGTGTGATGTGCGGAGGCGGTCGGACTTGCAGGAGTGAGCCGGAGTGACGAGTATCCTGAGGAACAGCACCGGGGTGCATATTGAAGATGGCATGCGGCACATAACAGAGTGTGTGTTAAAGATGCTGACAGCCGTTTGCCCCTGTGTGCTCTCTTGCTTCCCTGGACCCACTCCAGCTCCTACTTCAATAAACTCAACGACGGCAGCGCTCTCTCTTTCTGACTTCTCGTCTTCCCTCATGTGACTTTCATTTCCTCAACGTGGCTCTTAATGGTCGAGCCTGAGTGGAGTTATAACCCTTCGGAGAATTAAAAACACTAAGTCGTAACTTTCGAGACGTCTTTCAGCTCAGTCTTTGTGTGTTTATTTCTCGGATGTACGAGAAGCCTCCGTCCTCTACCCGGCTCGGCTCGGTAAATTCTTGCAGGTTGTCTCTGCGAAGAGGCTTTGAGATCCAACACACACCGACGCTGTGTTTGCTTCTCGAATCCATTCTTTCTGCCTCATCCTCCTCACATCCCTCGATTTCCCCTTCAAGCAGAAGCAGAGCCTACGTGACCCATTTATCAAGAAGTCCATTATTCCAGCTTTACTTATATCGCATCTTTTGCACGTTATGTCCAAAGGTTATCTTTCTGAGCAGTAAAACACCGCCTGGACGTGGCCTCACACACGTCCTCGATGGTTGTGGGACTCTGTAGTTGTGTCTCTCTTTCACCGCAGGTATAAGAAGGTGATCTGCCTAATCCAGGACGTCTGCATGTGTTTGTGTCTGTGACATTGTGGCGAATGGGAGCTTATCATTGCTCATTGAGGCATAAAGCCATGGACACAACACTTCATCAAGTCCCTGCAGAGTCTTTAGTCACACTAGATGTGCTCCAATACAATTTCATACCGCTGCACTGACCTGCTCTGTGCTGCTTTGACCCGTGTAATTCCTCCTCATTTCTCCCCTCTCAGCAGGGCTCAGACGATCCCCGAGTACGTTACGGGTGCACAATGAACCACAGTCTGAGATAACTCTCACTCCAAAAACTGTAACCTGCTTCTTTTTTTTCTCTCTTCTCTCCTCTCTTTCACTCCACCAGCGCTCGGAACGGCAAAATGCGTGTTCTCAGCTTCAAGATGGGATTAGTGAGCTTGTGCAATGCGGACGTCCAAGAGAAGTACAAATGTGAGTCCGATGTTTGCTCATGTGGCTAATGCATCTCCTCAACTCAAACAATGAGCCAAAACAAAATGCTCCTGATTGCTGGTAGTATATAGACGTCCACTTAGTCTAATGGAGGAAATTACTCCGCTGACATAATGGAGAAAGCTTTCTTTACTTCTGCAGAGTACACTGGGTGCCTAAAGAGGATTGCTTGCCAAGGTAGCCATTCATGCACACTCGTACTCTGCCTCTCACTCAATTTTCTTTTGTAGCTAAAAGTTCAGGCACTTCCTGCCTCCTTATTCAATTGTATGTTATTATGTAACCATTTTTATCAGCGGTTCGTTTTTGCCTTTCCATTGTTACCCCCGGTTTCAAAAGATATTCTGCATGTAAAGGTTTGATAGCTGATAGCCGAAGCTGGAACAGACTGTAGTTGTTCCAGGACACCGAGACAACACGGACGAAACCCGGCGAGGATTAATCACGCTTGGCTCGCCTGCTCTGTCAGCTGTTTACCGGAAGGTAACAGATTTCCCTTCGCTCGGATGTCCGTGAGGAGGGTTGGCCCTTTTCTTCTGGGTCCAGGTAGACATGTGGAGGCTTTAACAGTTAGTCATTCCTCAGACGGATCCTGTCCCCCTGCAGATGTCACCGCTATAATATTTACAAATAAATGTGATGTTTCTGCCTCAAACGCAATGAGATACAGATGGTTGAAATTAATTCCATCATCGCCGGTGTTTGGCTGACGGTTCAAAGACAGAACACGCCGTCCGTACTTATAGTTCAATTAGTGTGGTGATGATATTTCATGACACTGCTGCTCCTGTTTACCTCCAACAAGTAGGTCATGTTATTGGTACCATTTCTTGGTTTGTTAACTTGGTGGAGGCTGAAGCGTTGGCCAAGGAAGAACCCATTTGGTTTGGATTTAGAGGAGGTCTGTGCTCTCTTAGCGCCCATCTGTCTGCAGGATTACACAAAAACTAAGCATTTCCTATGAAATGATTAAGTCCTGCTGTTATGAAACAACACGAGTTGGCCTTTTGTTTGAGTGATGTCACGTTATGGGGAGAAATTAAGTAAGTATTGTGCATGTAACTTGTGCACCTTTACTGTACGTCCCTCATGCAAAGACTCAGTGACAAGACGTCTATATTTAAATCAGAGTGCATAACAACATAATGGTTCTAATTCCAGACAATCTCACCTGCACAATTACGAAAAGATCTCTACTGCCGGCACTTCATACTGAGATTGTTTTCTTATGGTTAAAATCACATTACTGTGCCAGACATAAGGTATTTTGAGAACATAGAGGAGGCGTCTCAACATGCAGATGTTAAAGCAAAGTTTTTTTCCCTGTAGGGTTGGATAAGTACACCAAGATGGGTATTCATGGGGGGGATATACTATCATTGTGCGGCGCCCTCACATGCCTGTCAGCAGGCATTCTCTCAATGACAGGGAGAGTCACGGCAAGTAAAGTGCTCATTCAAAACCTGACAAGACTCAAATTATGCAGCTCTTTCATCTCCAAACACACCAACCGTCCCTCTAATGCTGATTCTGTCTCCGTCTGTATTTCGCCGAGTGGGTCGTATTCCGCCGAGAAAGGTTTGATTAACTCGGCGCCTTGAAATTGGGGTTCATCGTTCGACTTGATTCTAAAATTAAATCCCAATTTCAACTTTAGGTTTTTCGAGTGATGTTAAATGTCAGGCGTAAAAGAACATGTCGTCCATTAGAATTGCTAGATACAGAGGTACAGACTCGATCTCAGAGCTGTGGCTTAACATTTTGTTTTTGTTAGCTTTGAAAACAAGTTTTAAACCCTGAACCCTCGCAACAGCCAGTATTCAATATAAATGGCTGTAGCATGTTGCGAAATAAGGCTTCAAATCACCAGGGCCTGCTGATTGTTTGGTATCTAGAAGATTGAGGGCTTTATGGACCTCTGAGACTCATGAGGTTTTCCATGCATGGTGTTTGCAGATTTATTCCGACAGGTGTCCGGTCCTGGAGGTTTGACGGACCAGCGGCACCTCAGCCTGCTGCTCCATGAAGCCATCCAAATCCCCCGCCAGTTGGGCGAAGTCGCCGCTTTCGGGGGCAGCAATGTGGAGCCCAGCGTCCGCAGCTGCTTCCGCATGGTGAGACCCGAGCGGAGTGCATGCATGTCATGAATTGTTGCATGTGTGGTTTAACAGAATAATGGACAGTATGGGAAATCAAGAGTGTGCAGAAGGTACAATTTGATCAACTAAATGCTGCATGACTGAACAAAACATTCAATTGAATAATGTGTAGAAACGCATTTAGCAACCTCCAGATAACCAAAACAGAACATATCCAACATAGTGATACAAATACAGAAACAGAATTTTCAAAAACAAAACTTCAAACGCTATAAATAACACGGCAGGAAGCTGCAAGCTATGTGGAGCCCGTTGAGTTCCTGATAATAGACGTTAAATGCAGGAAGAGGAGAAGCCTCAGCTGCTCAGGCGAAGATGCAGACATCAGAGCGCATTAATATTGCATCACTCGCTCATAATGCATCTAATATACAGTCCCTGGCATGTTTAACATGACGTTACTAAAGATAGACAGAATGAAGATGACATCCAAAAAGTTTTTAATTGCCAACTAAAGAAGATGGATTATGTTCGGGCATGGATACAAAGCAGCGAGGTCACAGTGTTCAGCTTCCCACAGAGGAAACAGCAAATGAAAGCACGTTCATAGAGCGAATTCATAATCTTGGCTCTCGATGTCTCAGAACATTCAGCACAGGTTGCAGGAACGTTACCTTGTGACATTCAGTTTGGGACTCCATATAATTAGGGAATTGCTAAAAGCAAGCCGGAGCTTATTAGGAAGGTCGCCTATGCAAATCCCTCTAATTCCCTCACTTATAAGTCAGATCCTAATTATACCCAATCCATTCTGGTCCATGCTTCTGTATCAGCTACGGCTGATTAAAATCAATTCCTTTCTCCGTTCGCCCCATGTCAGGCCATTTAGCTGCAGATAAAATATCCATGTAATGCAGGAAAGGGAGTTTTTTTTTACCATTTATTCATCGGCTTTGGAAATGAAAGACAATGATTGTGGGGGATGTTGATTTAGGATTGTCTGTCTCTTCACCCAGACATTTCACAGTTACTCTGGCAGAGGCGAAGGTCCAAGACAGTAAGTGGTAAACGGTTCATTTATATAGAGCCTTTCTACCTTAACGTCAATCAAAGCACTTTACAAGGTTGAGTCTTTCAGCCGGCTCACAATAACCAAGTCACACGGTGCTGTAAGAGGTGCCGAGCTGCCAACACATCCACACACTGATGACACAACAGGAGCAATTATTGGTTCGGTGTGCTGCTCAAGGACACTTTGACTCCGTCTCTGCAGGGGCAGGGGATCAACGGCTGCTCTGCACCCTGAGCCAGTGCCATCGAGAGACAGAATAATTAAAAACAACAATTCCAAAATTAATAACAAGACAATTTATTGAGTAAATAATACGATTACGGCCGATTCAATTAGCAAATTAACCTTGAAATTGACTCAGTGTAACAGACGCCGGCGTGCCCCGCAGCTACCTCCAGGGATGAATCTCACTTCTGTGTGATATACTGTGACTAAATGTGAGAGTGGAACTGGCCACCTGCCACCAAAAACATCCCCGTAATCCAATAGAGAGATGGAACCGCTTCAGCGTCTTTATTTTCTTAAACAAATGAAAACAAGATTTACTTGAAATTGGTTTTTTAAAACAACAAATCAATATGAGCTTTAGAGGTTGTTTTTTTTCATTGATCTAAATCCCTAAATATCTGTAGAATTACAGTCCTGAAACTGGATATCTTAACTCCCGGAGATCTATTGGAGATACGTCTGAAAACACAGACGGCTCGCGGTGTCAAAGGAAGTTGTTGTCCAGCATCAAGCTGTGCTGAGGATTTCAAAGCAAATGGTTTCTAGTTTTCCTGTATCAATATTGCATTAGGCGTCAGCTATCATCCAGCTGGAGACAGGAGAGATGCTAAAACAGAGGTTTACCTCGCCGCTCGTCATGAGGAAGGAGCGCCTGTGTTCCTCCACACAGCTGCTGGGATCAAAGCTGTCTGATAACTGACAGGACGCGTTAAAATGATGCAGCGCTCCGTTCCTGGCGATCAGTTATCGGAGTCAGGCCATTAAGAACAAAGGCAGGTCGGTAGATTTAACTGTTCTCCAAACTGGTACTGCGGCTGTACGTTGAAGAGGGAGGAGAACTGACAGCGATGAGGCGCCAACACAAAGGTCAGAAACACCACAGGCAGCACATGTCTTGGGTCTTTTTGTGAAGATTAAGTTAATTAGGATACAAATTTTATTTTTTACATTCCAGCCTCACGATCAATAACTGGTGCTTCAGCGGGTCCGTGGACACCAATTAGTATCACTGAATTATTATGCTCGGATAAGATTCCAAGTAAAGTAATCCAAATTATTTACAGGACAATCTGATTTTGGTAAAGACGGTCAGTGTAATAACCTAATAGTAGCAATTTCATACTTTATGATAAGTGTTGCATATTGATCCTTGACTCCGTAACCACATGCAGGTTAGTGGGTGTATGATGCTGTAAATGAATGTTTATCTCTTCACTCTCCGTGTTAAAAGCATCCCATCTGCTCGGCGAGCTGGTCGGCGATACGGCATCGCGCTCTGAATAGTGAGCGCCGGTTCCAGGTGTTTGGTATGTGAGGGGCTGTTGTCCGACCTCCCACACGGAGCGAAGCTTGTTACTCTACTACCGAAGATGAGCTCCTTCATCCCGGGAGGCTCTGCACCTTCGTACACCTCCCAGTCTGTGATCAGTGCGCACACGCACACATATTTATAATCGTACTCTGCATGAGCGGTGGAGGAAGCCCGAGGGAAATCAACCTCTTAATGCATCTCTGATGCAGACTTAATGAGAATTTAGCACATCATGAATTTTCAGCACTTGGTGAGTCACTGTTTTATGAAGTTGAAGACGTCCTTTTCATCCCACTTTCTGGAATTTTTTTACGCAGCGTCTCAGGGAGAGATGGACTCCGTGTAGACACAGACACGCAGAGACCTTCTGCACAATACACACACACACACACACACACAC
>CAAKHC010019487.1:4640-19702 GCA_901007825.1 Macroramphosus scolopax | reverse complement strand
AAATTTTTTTTTCCCCCCCCCCCTAAAAAAAAAAACCCCACACCCCCCCCCCCCCCCCCCCCCCCCCCCCCCCCATGGACACACAAACACACACTTCGACAGCTTTGCGTGACAGTGTGTGTTGCTCTCTTTATTCAGGCTGCAAGCATATGACTGTGACACGACCGACACACACACACACACACACACACACACACACACACACACACACACACACACGAGTGCTTCTTTTGCCTCAGGATACCTTTCAGTTTCACTATCACTGCAGGAGTGATCGTCTCTGTCTGGAAGATATCTGGGAGAGACATTGTGGCGGGACTAGAGAGAACGGGGGTGAGGAAAAGGGAGTAAAGGAAGGGAGGAAGAAGAGGTGGGGAGAAGGAGCAGCTGGAGAGACAAACAGAATCTGGCGATGAGGAGAAGGTGTACAGAGAGAGAGAGAGAGGTGACGGGAAGATGTAGGTAAAGAGCAAAGGGAGGGGTAGACATGTGCCAAACAACATCTGTGGAGGAGGAAGGACGAGGGGAGGAAGCTGTGGATGTGTACGGGAGTACGCTTCTCTAAACAACATCTGTAAGGAGACCAACATCTGTAGTGAGAGAGGAGAGGAGAGGACGAGAATATCAAGCAGACCAGAGGGCTGAGGTGACGACTGACACCGGTGTGAGGGGTTCTTGTTGAAACAGCAAGCGACCTGCCACAGTAGCATCAGACGACTTCCACTAGCTGCGATCAGCTGACCAGATGGTCTCGTATGAAAGCAAATCAATTCCGCTTCATTACGTTTCATTGTATTACATTACCTTAAATCATGTTACAATAATACACAGACATGGGAACTGCAGACAGGAACCAGTTCATATTATTTTTATTTCTTACCTAAAGTTGTTAAAATGTTGAATCATAATCTAACGAGTGCAACGCTGTGTGTTCCTGTACAGTT
The DNA here is from genome assembly GCA_901007825.1 of Macroramphosus scolopax. Lineage (NCBI taxonomy): Eukaryota > Metazoa > Chordata > Actinopteri > Syngnathiformes > Centriscidae > Macroramphosus > Macroramphosus scolopax. The sequence continues at coordinate 18,758 of CAAKHC010019487.1, read as the reverse complement.
TAACCATCTCAGTGAGGACATTTTGGTTGGTCTGCAGGTGAGGCACAAAGTTATGGAGGTTACAGGTTCAGACAATAACATGATGTCAATGAATGTCCTCCAGATAGCTGAGTGTGTGTCTGTGAGTGTTTCTGTGAGTGTGTCTAAACACACATCTCAAGCGTTCGTACACCTGAATGAGTGTATATATGATTTCCTGCGTCTTTCTGACCTGTTAATGGAGTGTTTATAGGCCACTACACGATCGGCACTGGTTGCTATGGACTAATATGAGCTTTTGCACAGCCGTTGCTATGCAGAGAGAGAGAGAGAGAGAGAGAGAGAGAGAGAGAGAGAGAGAGAGAGAGAGAGAGAGAGAGAGAGAGAGCAATGAGCCAGAGGCCCATGCAGTGGATGAGTCATAGCCCCCCAGACCTCCCTCCGCTCACGCTCATACCCCCTGCTTTCCTTCCAACTGACTCAGAGGGACCTCACACACACACACAAACACACACTTGTTCATATACATGCATGTGCATGAACACAGACACACACACGCACACACACAAATGGACACGGAGCTCCCTGGTGGTTTCTTACCAATTCTCTCAGTGGTTGGCAAACCTGTTAACATGTCTTCCCTGTGGATATCAGTTAATGGCTCATGTTCATTTGCACACATGCATGTGTGCAAATGAACGCCCATACACACACACACACACACACGGATGAGGTTGTGGATGCGGCTGAGTTAGTGCACCACTGCAATAACTGCATGGTCAGTGCAGACACACACATGCAGGCCTGTGCACCAATGCAGCCTCACTCAGATGCACACACACGTAAATATAGTGTGTATTCTGTTTTTCTTTCTGATGTGTACAAAGATCGGCTCGTTGGGGTTTGAGGGAAGCACAACTGGGGGGGTTGAACGCCCAGGTGTGACTGTGTGTAACCGACCTGATGCGTGACAGCTCGTCACAGTTCTCCATCAGCTCAGATCTGCACTATTCAAATTAGGATCATGGATTCAGTAGGTGGATGGACGGGTAGACGGCAGCTGGAAGAAAGATGAGATGGATGAAGGTGGAACCACACACACAGAGAGAGAAAGTAAATGTATTTGTACGCCGTCATCATAGTGGAACAAGCTGATGTTATACTACGACAAGGACACACAGTCAGTCCTTCATCCACTTCTGCTTCCAAGTCGATAACCGAGTCAACGTAGGAATTCAGTCGTATATATTTGTTGATTAAACGTGGTGATGTGTGGCAGCGTAAGGACCCAAACGTCCAAAGAACTAACGAGGCAGCAACAAATATATCTCACCCCTCTGAGACCAAAAGTTTATGTGCCGAAAGGAATCGTAACTTCCCCGGGAGGACGACACACAGCGGTGGATCGTCAATCATCTCCAGAGCCGCCCGCTGCCGAAGAGCCCGGACCAGGACGTTCTGTACACGTCCTCCCAAAAGGCATTGGTGGGATGAAATTGACTGCATGATCAGTCATTAAGGGATGGCCATCATCATGTGATTTCGTCTGACTGCCGAGGAAACACAGGTGCATCTTTGAATCTTCTCTGGAAGCAGGTCCGAGTCATCGGTCGGTTTTGAAGGATCTCCGAACAGATGTTTGGCTGGTTTCGATGGCATGAGGTCCTCATCCACCAGCGGAGGTCACCACCCGGCGGGCACATGACAATCTAAATGGCATCGTCTTGATTTAACCTTGTAGTGTATCTTAATACATCTGACAATAGCCGTGGATTTACCTGATAATTGGTACTTTTCATGCAGTTTCTAGCTCCACGTCTGAAGCCGAGTGCGTCTCGTACTGAGGCCAGACGGGGTCTCGTGTGCGTCATCGTAGGATTAAGATTCAAACAGAGAGAAAGGCGGTGGGAGAACGTTGCCATCGGACAGGCCGGGAGTGTCGTGAGAAAGTGTCGACGTTCAACGAACTACGAGGACACGTAGTAAACACACAAGAAGTCATGATGATTTGACGTTGTTGAATTAGTCACTGATTGTACGAAACATCTCCTCCGTCAGATTGTCGGTTGTCAGGACGAATCTGCTAAAAAAAGCTCCACTCGGACTATATTTGAACGTGAGGAGGGAAGGGAGGATGCCGGGGAAGGATGGAGAGAGAGACCAGTGTTGCTGCTAGTATCTTGGTTATTTATAGTTTTAAATGTCCTGGCTCTTTTTGCCTGAATTCATTGTCTGCCCCTCTCTGTCTCTTTCCTCCCCTCCCCCTCCAGCCTCTCTCCCTCACATCTGAACTCCCCCTCTCCTCCCCTCACATCCTCAAACACGACCCCATCACATCCCTCTCTCCGTTTTCACCTCTGCCCCCTTCTCTCTCTCTCTCTCTCTCCCCCTACGTCTTTGTTTTCCTCTCCTCCCTTTCTTCTCTCTTCTCTTTCATTAGATATTGGGTCAGCGCTCAACCCCTCCTCGCCCCCCCTCCTCTCCCCCCGCCCCACTGATGCTGCTCGCTGGTGTGGTGTTTCTTCAGTAATGTTACGCAACAGACACACTGTGGGGAGCGGGAGGGTGGTGGGATGAGGAAGGAGAGAAAAAGAGATGGAGGAGGGAGGGAAGGCAGAGGATGAGAGACATGTAGCGAGACAAGGAGAGAGAGAGAGAGAAACAGAGCCAGCTATTCATCGCTCATTGACCCACTATCACGGCCGGTCTCGAGGTCCCGTCGGTTACATCTCAACCTTCATGAGCTAATGGCTCATTCATGACCCACTTTCACCCGCGTCTCAGCGCCGATGCATTTTAATGTGGTGTAATGTTTGACATTTGTCGGCTCCGCGGTCAACTTCCCCAAGTCACATCATAAATATACAAACGACATTGTTGTGTGTGTGTGTGTGTGTGTGTGTGTGTGTGTGTGTCTTGTGCGACAGCAGCTCCCGAAGTCAGACGGGTTGTAATCGTTTGTCTGCAGCACTGAAGCTACATGAGTCTTTATTCTTATATATTCTTGGACGTTTATTTTAATTCCAAATAATCGAACTTGCTAACTGTTGATTGACCTCAGGAGTTTCGTATCATATCAGGATCGTCTGCATCACACAGGATCAGATGTACTTTCTCACCGGGACAGAACCTGGAAGTTACAAATTAGGGGAAATGTAAAGTTTTGATGTCATTAATAAACTAGAGGTGCAATCAGGGAGCAGAGACGACACTCAGCCCTTCTATCATCTGCATCTCCACAACACGTGTCTGCATGCATTCAGAAAACTATCAGAAATATGCGTCAAAGAAGGTCGATGTGATATCTACAAACTATTATAAATGAAATTCAGATTTTATAACAGCGACTTCACAGACGTGTCGGTGTTGTTTTGAAGGACTGGAGGAGCCACACTGGCTGCACCTCCCGGCTTCACCTCCACCACTGCTGATTTGAAACTAAACTAAAACAAGCTCTGTAAGCTGCTCTTCGTCGGCCCCTGCGAAAACCAGCCTGGTAATTTGTGCAACACATCACACGGAAGCGCCGACGCCCGGCGAGCTGTAGCGGAGAGGATTTTGGGAAGTTGTAATGTGGAGCTGCAGAATTAGGGCAGGTAGTTGTTCCACATAAAAAGCTGCCCAGTGAAATCTCACGCAGGTCTAAACATCTGTTGCCTCATTAACCAGTGTGCTTTACTGGGACGCCGTCAGCCTTTCCTGAACCTCACACTTCTTTCACTTCTGTCACCTCCCCGTCTCTCACATTCCTTCTGTCGGTCTTTTTTCTCTCTTACCTCGGCGCTCCTTCCCGTCTCCTCATTAACTCTTCTCACTCCCGTTCCCTGATTCTCTCCCTCTGCGCCGAAGGCAGTCGTCGGGTTGGGAGGTGGAGGGAAACATCACAGAAAGTTTCACTAAACAAAACTAGGATAGAGCGGTGGAGGCGAGGAAGGGAGCTGAGGGACTTCTGGAAAGGGGGACAGTGTTCGCAGGTGGTTGCTCTTATTTCTAAATACAATTGTTTCCCCTGTTTATCCTCTCTGTTATCCAACCGTTGTAGATTCTACTTGTATATATGTTCTTGGCCAGCTTTCGCAAAAGCAACAATTGATTTATTGTTAGTAAATTGCTGGGAGACGTGGATTCATTTACAAAAGGAGACGTCCGTCGGTGCATCGCTGATCAGCTTTAAGCCGCACCAACAGCGCCGACCTTTGAGGGGACGGACGGCCGGAGAGTCCAACGCACAGGAAGCACACACATTATCTACGTCACATCATCTGAGTTTATATCAGTCGCTGCGCCACAAAAACATCCAGCATGTTTTGCAGCAATTAAAGAACAACTAAAGTCTCTTATTTACAGATTCTCCAGTTTTCATCAAAATAATCCCGCTCGCAGCCACCTGTGATGAAATATGAATCATTTATTCTACCTTAACAGAGACTCTGTTGCAGAGCTGCACACTCAGACAGTAGTTATACTGGGAGCTGCATGACGCTGGAGACACAAGGACAAGGAAGTCCCACTTTTGGACAGAAGGTGCAACATAAGGTCCTTTTCCTTTACAACATAAACCTGCCTCCGCCACACTGCTCACGTTAACCATCAGCTGCTGATGTTGTGAGCCACTTCACAAAAAGGCCGCTTTGTTTTCGGTCTTAAAAAAAACAAATATCAAACACGAGGAAGTCTTTTTGTTCCCAGCAGTAAAACTCAGCCTCTCTCTTCTTCTGTCGCCATCAAACTAATTTATGTGTTGTGTGTGCAGACAAGTGTGTGGCCGCTGATAGGAAAAGTAATTGCTTCGTCTAAATTAGTAAGAGCAAATAGGGCGAGAATCTAATTCCACATTTATTACGATTATCTTTAATTGTCGAATCTGTTCTGAAATTGTGCGGAAATGAATTGAGCTGCCGAGTTCGGAGATTAAAAATGAAATACGGCTTTCAATGAAGTCGTTTAATGAAGCTTTTCAGTTGATTCTTTTCTTCCTGGTGGAGTCAAACACATCCTTTATGTCTGAGTCATTGTCCTGAAATGTTGCTCAATAATGGTCCTGCTGTGGTTAGAAACACTGTAAGTCCTCTTTAATTCACTCCCAAATGTCAGCTGGTTACTCAGCAGCCACCAGCTGCCTCAGTACAAACAGTCTGGAGGTTGACGGATGTGAAGTCGGTGTTCCTGTACAGAGACATGAAGCCACAAACAACAATGTGCAGCTGTTCTTCAACAACTGTCTGAGAAGAATCCTGAAGATCAGCAACAGCAGCGTATGAGAGATGAAGATGGATTGGACGTTCGCTAAGACGACTAATGTTCAGCACCAGCAAACGAGCCTCGTCATGGAAGCGTCAGGGGGGAAGAAGAAGAGGCCGGACAGGAAACACCTGCTGATGAGACACAAATAAGACACCTTGAAGCAGGTGGAGGCCTCACGACAGGGGACTCTGGAGGTCTCTCGGCTTTACGGCATCCGAAAATAGCTCTGAATTTTACGAAACGAGTGTATTGATGCAGGAGGCTAAGAAGAAAAAAGAGAGAGAGAGTGAGAGATGCTGACCTGCTTTGCGTCTCGCTGCCAGTGTGATGCTAACCGTTAGCAACTGCAGACTTCGAGATCAAATCTTCCCTTGATTTGCTACAGCTGGTCTGACGCTCCTCCGTTTATCCTTTCAATTAATGCTGCAAGTAGTGCAGTACCCTCCTTTCTAACATAACAGAAGTAAATGTGTCAGCCTCCAATTATCACCACTTGTGCCAGGAGAGGCTACCGTTGCTAAGCGAAGCTTTACTGCTTTAAGAATCAGATTATAGTGCATCAATTTCAGTAAAAGGTTTGCAAATGTCTAAACGCAGTAAAAAGAGGATGGCTCAGGAGGAAGCCCGGCTCCTTGATGATTTAACACCAAGAAAAGGAGAGCGTGCGTCACCCTTGTAGTTGAATGAACCGATCTGATCGCCGTCTTTGCTGTGCGACGCGGCTCCTTTGAGGTCCCTGATGTTCATCCACCTTTGCAGCGGAGGGATTACTTTAGCGCCGTTTCGGGCGCACAGGTAGATTGAGCCGTAATTAGCATAAAAAAGAAAGACGCCATCACACACATTTGCATAAAACACCGCGCCTGTTCAGAGGAGGGCGTTTGGACTATATTCACACACACACACACACACACACACACACACACACACACACACACACACACACTGTTCCCGCTGCCTGTGATTGAGGAGGTTGACGTGTTAATACTTCATAAAGGATGTCAGCCGGTGCATCGTCACACTGCATTAACACACCTTTAACAGCCGGGAGGTCAGCCGACGAGCAGGCCTCCGGCGGGTGGGGGCGTGGAGGCGGGAGGCGGAGTCACCAGGGTCTCTTCCCATCAGAATAAATCATCCACTGAAAGACGCTAGGACCCGTCCTGCTGCGAGAATAAGTGGGTGACTGTGACGTCTCGACCCCTGAGGTGCAGGTCGGTCTCAGAATAATAGTATCTGTTTCATGTTTAAGCAGGATGCATAATTTAATGGCGGCAATTTGGAGGAGTGACACCTCATTATGACGACGGAGGAAGGTGGAGGGATTTCTCGGGGATTTTACAGGCGACAGAAAGGTCGAGTGCACCCTTTGAGCGAACGATGAAGAGGATTAATTTTAATTTCATCCCGTATTTAACAGCATCGTTAGCTACTTTTTGCCTTTTCAACATGCTGTCGCTCGACGAAGTCAAACAAGGCTCCTGTTGCTTTTACACACCTGCGAAGCCTCTTGAGTTCGTACAACCACAACCATTAAATCCATGTACTTATATAACAACACCTCGACCCCTGCGACAGCTCTTCATCAAGATAGAGGGGGAAACCGGTGAGGTTTTGGGTCACATACACATTTATTGACAATCAAATGTGTGTGTCTTTGATGTGAATTGCAGAAAGAATGAAGAGAGAGAGAGAGAGAGGAGGACAGTTGCATCTATTAGAAAGCAAGTTGTGTACCATGAAAGTGACCGGTCGAACAAACATATGGTTGATTAAAAAGTCGGAGGATTATGAGCTCTCGGGAGGGAAACCGCGCGAGGAATTGTTAATCTGATATGCAAAGCAGTGCAGCAGCAGAAGCACCGCAGTGTGTGACAGCTCAAACTTTTCCCTGTGTGTGTTTTACTGAGAGACACAGAGAATCCATCAGTCCGTGAAACCGACGGCACAAAAGAGTACTTTAAATTCCAAAGCGAAAAAAGGAGTAGAGAAAGCACGAGGCGCAGACACGGAGACAAGTTGTAGTTGACGGTCATTAATCATCCTGTGCTGCGTCTCCACTGCCGCGGGACAACAGCAGATCTGCCAGTTTAGTAAGTGAGTAAGTGCATTCACATCGGGTCTCTTTGCTCTTTCTCGCTGAGTCCCTGTTGGAAAGCCATCAGTCTGTGGTTTGAACGGTTTGGAGGGATGGCTGGTTGTGCTCCGCACCCCACCGCGGCCCCGGGGGCCGGCTGCTGAGCAGATACACATGCACCAGGAAAGTCCTAGAAGTCATCTGGAAGGTCAGCAGGATTGATAGCGTTTGTTTTGGCTTTGGAAAACACACCGATGGAAAGTTACTTAGCATTAGGACGACACCAAGAAAAAACAACAACCGGGTTCGCGTCCCGCCAAGAACTCCAGACGAGCTGCGAGCGCTGACCGAGGAGCCCAGAAACGTCTCCTCGAGTTTCAAAACTCTCCTTCATAATTTCCCTAAATACCAAAGTAATCAGAAACAATAGCTGGTTGTAGCTCCTGATGGATGATGGAGATTAAAGAAGCAACAACAAACAGCTCGATACATCTGCTTAGACAAGATGCAGGGAAGGAGCACACACACACACACACACACACACACACACACAAACACACACACACACACACAACACATGACAGGACATGTGGCAGGCAGGTATCAGAGGGGGGATGGATCCAAAAAGACTCGAGGAACAGTGGATCTATAAGAAACATCATCACGCCTGAGCAGAGGAGTCACACCATTCGATTATCACCTCTGGCCGGGCACGAGTGTGTCTGAATCTGCTAAAGAGTGAAAAGTGTGACATTAACAACTTGTCAAACAACAGCAGCGACACATGAGGACATTTGGAAATTGGGAAATTGACTTCTTATCAGCTCCGGACTCGGCTGTGATTTCATACATCTAAACACAACACAGCCTCTTGGAGGTGTGACGACACGTTGGATCCAGCTCGTACGTCTGTCAGTGCGTCCGGGATCGGGTTGGACGGTCGGCCTGATCCGCTTGTCTCCTCCGAGGTTTCTGTTGATGCACAACGTGAGTCGTGAAGACACTCAGCACTCTGCTTTCCAGTAAGACAAACCGATTGTATTTATAGCGAAGTCCATCGCTCTTTATTATAAATGGTGTCCGATGAATTACCTATTTTTCCATGTAGGCTCGCGGCTTTTGGTTTGGTCGAACCTCTGAAAGCGTGTGTGATGTGTGAGGTTGGAGAAACGTAGCGGTTCGGGTTATTTTCTGGAACATTATAACTCACTCTCAGTCCATCAATAATTGATTCTGCCGTGCGTGTGACAGCTCCGGCTTCGACGAACCTCGCTGTGTATGACTTTCAGCGGGGGAGCGGCGGGTGTTGCTTTCTTTTCTTTTCATTACACCCCTAAACATCGACCCTACAGCGGTTTGCGGGCTGTTATCTGTGATGTGATTTGTACAGGGAGGCGTGAGAAGTGTTTCCAGGAGACAGAGAATCCCTTATAGGAGACGGTTTGGAAGACGGACGTGGAGCGTCGCCGCTGCAGGAGCAGCGAGAGGTTAGTCGGAGGATTTCTAGGAATCCTGGTCGCTCCTTAGAAATCTAAACTAGAAGATAGAGACGCCGCGTGGTGTCAGGTAATGACTGTCTCTGTGCCCTTGAACAATCATCGGTTCAAAGCTGCACACTGAGCGTGTGGGTGGATTCCCAACTCCTGCTGTGTGTCCTGGACCCGTCATCAGCTCAGTTACCTCTGCTGTCATCGATTATCACTGGACGATCGGCTCAATCCTTTCCTGTTATTTCTAGTTCTATAATTATAAATCTATGCAACCTCTCCTCTGGTTTCTCTGCCTGTCTGCCTGCATCTCCTGTCTGCCCACTCTCCCTTTCCCATCATTGCATCAGTCTGTCCCCCCCCCCCCATCTCTTTCATATCCACCTGCAGCAGCAAGCGGTCACATTTGTGCTGACATCACATTACGGATGGAGGACGCCGCAGCTCGGCGTCTCTTCCTCCCCCCCCCCCCGACTTTCCACCGTCGCAGACATCACACATCACTCAGACTGAAGGGAGCAGCCGCACAGACATGAGTCGGCGTCGCTTTGACAGGCCGCGACAAATGACCCGGATTACAAAGCAAGCTCGATTGGATTAACGTGATGAATGGACAGATTGTGCATGTAACCTCAAGGCTGTCAGAAAGGTCACATCTAGTGCCAGACTGACAAGCTGCATTTATCTACGAGCTGCAGCTACTTTGGGGGAACTCTCTGCAACAACACACCGACCGAATACTTCATGCACAAGGAGAAGACGGGCCCGATGATGCTTTCAACGAGAGCTACAGGTGTCAGTGAAGGCATCGTTGACAAAGAAACATGAGTAAGCTCTAATTCCTTTTATACATCATCAAGTGATCTTACTTTAGTTCACAGAGTGAGAGGGAAGAGATCCCGACTCATTTGCCACCCTCGTCTTATCATCAGTGACTTTATCAGCTGTGCAGCGGCACGGCTCAGCGGGCAGAGGGGCCGTCTGGTACTTGTTCAATCCCCCGGCTCCCCCGTTGACCGTGTCTAAGTGTCCTTGAGCAAGACACTGAACCGAAGTGCTCCAGATAAGCTGGTCGACACCTCGCATGGCAGCCTCGGCTATCAGTGTGTGAATGTGAGTGCGAATAAGAGATGATGTTGTAAAGCGCTTTGGATAAAAGGACCATAGAAATGTAGCTCCAAGTAGAATTCATATGGTTACTTTCCCTGCGCCATATTGACCATAAATATATGCACTCCCTCTCTCCTCCGTGCTGTCCTGCACTCTCTCAGTTCCTCGCTGGTCGCGGATGCCGTCCTGACGTTGGGAATGACACTTTGATGGGTCGATGTTTTGACAACGCTTCCTAATCGGGGCTACTTGTACTTGTGAATTCTTTATCAGGTAAAAGACATGCATAGATAATAAACAGGCTTCTCCAGTTGTGACACCTCATCAATAATAGATGCAAATGGGGGAATATGACATTTAGTAATAATCTTGTAGTTAAAAGGTTAAACATCAGGAGCTCTGCCAAGCCGGCAGTAATAATCAACATAATGGGAAATATAATGGAGCGATCATCAACATTAGAAGAATTGTAGTATCCGTTTTATATAATCAGTAAATAATACTTGGCGAGGAGCGTGATTAGTTGGATGAGAGGGTTACCTAACCTCATCAACAGACTGAAGTGGTGTGTCAGACAAAGCAGGCTGGAGGGTCCTGGAGCACATGGAGGCTGCGGTCCTGGGAGTTATCGGTGCCAGAAGGATCCGACCCTGATTCATCGGCTCTGGAACTGTGAGGCCGGATCGACTTCCTTTGCATTACAAACATCCCGAGAATATAAATAAGGTCGACCAATGGAAGAGCAGATAGATCACGGCAGGAAGCTCATCAGCATGACGGGTGAACGTTTTCATCTGAATTAGCATCTGGATGGACCGGACGGTTTCCTCCTCCAGTAATGTGATTCATCTTCTGGAGTTCAGTGTATTTAATTACAGACACAGTCGTCCTTGTTGTCCGTCTCCATGCTGTTTGTGATGATCACCATCAAATAACTGTTTGATTTGCAGCGGCGATCCCGGCTCCCACCGCCCCTTATTAAAAGCTACTGTACGTTATCTGCACAGAGACGTTTATCTGTGGCAACAGGAGCGATTCTTCCGCTCCAGCGTGAGCTCGGGCCGCAGCCTCAGATTGTCCTTTCACCGGCGGAGGGGGCGCAAATATGGTTAGTGGCGACAAAACAAGAGAGCGCTGTGTGTTCTAGTGCTCCAGCTGCTCAAAACAAGCCACTTCTAATAAGAGGACGCTGCCTCGCTTTGAGTAAACACCAGATTTATGCTGGAAAAGAAACTCACGGGCAGACAGCGGAGAGACAGAGGTTGTAAAGGGGATTAAGGAGGGAAACAGGGATGGCAGCAAGATCCTGGTGGATACCAACTATTCATAGTCCTAAATCATCCAGATGCATTAGTGAAATCCATGTCCACTTTCCCTCTGGCTGGGACGTATTTCAAAGTACTACAACCGTACATCAAATGCAAAGTGGAGTCATTTGGCGTGTGCCAAGCAGACGATGATGATGATGATGGCAGCCGTCATTTTCTTCTCAACAACAAGTCGGAAGCTCCTGCATCACGCTGATGTATCTCAGATGTGGTTTACAGTCTCAGATGTGCCCATCCGTCTTGAGGATGAGAGCTTTGGACCGCCGGGTAACATCCCCTTCTCTGTTTTCCATACGTCCGTAAATGAATCTAAATTTAGAATCACACTAAGTTTCAGTGATCCGACTGGAAGGGCTGCATGATGAATAAAAGATATCTGTACTTCTGCACTGTACGTCTTTCTTAGAATAAGATTGTTTATGAAGTGCAGTTAGTGGCTCAGAGGAAGAGGAGCCTCTTCAAACTGTTTATTCAAACATACACAACAACTGTCTGTCTGCAGGTGACATCTTTTAAAGCTGCAAACGTCCGCCTGCTTTTACAAAACATAATATTGTGAGCGTGATGAGGAAGAATTTAAAACCCGACAAAGCCGTGGAGATCTGCAGGTTGGTGTTTTCCTTTTAAAATCACTTCACAGTTTTTTTTTTTACAGTTTTGTGATCCTCTGTGAATAAACTGAGTAACAATCATAACAGTGTTTTGGAGGAAAAGCGGCCACGCTGCCAAGAGCAAACCCCATCCATTCTTTCATGCTCCGTATATATCCTGGCACCACGGCACCCGTTCAGCTTTGTTTCCTTCCCACCAGTAGATCCTCTCCCGTTTCTCTCTGTCTGTCTCTCAATCTGAGAGTCACGGTGGTCTTTGCATCGGGGATCACCGGGACTCCGACGCCAACCGATTGGATGTCGTCTCCATCCGTCTCCGACCCATTTACGATCAGAGCTAACAGCCCCGTCCGGTCCACCCACCCTCCAACCGGCAATAAGCAATAACACAACCTTTTTTTTCCACTGAATATTTTGATGAATCGTCCTCGCCTGACGACACATATTATTATAAGAACATATGACTGAGAGGACGAGGCAAAATTCCTCATTTAAGTAAAAGAACATGTGTATTATTGGCCAAATGGAAGTAAGTAAAAACCTGTTGTACAGAGTGATATAACTCATAAATGACATTATTAGAAGACTGATATATATATACAGTCTATATACAGTTGATTTAATTGTGACGGTAGTTTGAGTCCGGATGGTTTTGTCACAAGATATTGAGATTATTGGCGCTCATAGATTTGCAGTGAAAAGGAGAAGAAAAATATTTTGCTGCTTGTCGCTAATAGTTGGAGCCGTCAGCTGCTCACTGACATGTGAAGCCTGACAAGGAGCCCCAAGTGGGATATTTCTTTACAGGGTCAGAGTTTCATCTGATAAACACAAGTATGTTTTCCAAAAAAAAAAAGAAGATGTCCCACTCCTCCTTTTTTTTTGGAGCTGGTTAAACACTCGAGGAAGTGCAGAGACCAAACGAACACTTGTTGAACTCTCACACTGCCGAGCTGCAGCGGATGGCAGTGATTTAGTAAAAGCTGCTACCGAGTTTCTTCTTCTGTTTCCCTTCACTGATGATAATTAGTGACAGACAGAAGAAAACTCGTCCATCTGAACTCGGAGTCACGCACCAATGCCCGAATCCTTTTTTCCCGTTGACTCCACTAATTTTCTCCCACTGACACAGCAGAATGTTTATGGAGTGCGTTGGTGGTTTGTAATGTAAACTGGGAGACCAGCAGGCTGAGGTGGACAACGTACAGTAGAGAGAACAGCCGTCTCCACTTGCCACCGGCGACGGGGATCAAACATGCATCTCGACGCCAAAGTAAAGTGTTCGTTGGACCCGTCACTCCGACCTGCCTCTTTAAACGGAAAACGTCACCATCCAATTTTCTACTTGCTGGTGATCATTAGCTTTAAGTCTCGTGATTAGAGGATCAGTTTGTAATCAGCTTTATTTCACGCATCATTTATTAAAAATAAGCCACAAACTTTCAGATCAGCTTAGAACTAAATGCAGCAGATGACATTCAGCAGGATGTTCGTCAATAAAGTTTAGCATCAGAGAACTATTTAATCTTCGATATTTCATGTTTCAGCGTGTCTTACATGCCTCACTTGTCTCGTTAAGTTGCACCCCGTGTGAGACCTTTCACACTAACCAAAATGAATCACCCTCTTTTTCTCAGCAAAGCAGGTTCGTGTTTGACTCCGGTCTCCTGCTTTGATTATCCAGCAATCAGTCGAGCGGCATCATTACAGAAGATGCTGAGCAGTGTCACCCTGCAACCCCGGCTGGCAGCAGAGAACACTGGTGTGATTGCTGCGGCTGATTTACATACAGGTGATTAGATCCCGCCGACGTCCCCTCGTCCCCTTTTTGTTTTCAACATCACCCGTTAGACAATACGCAATCTTCAGGACGGCTGTTCTTCCCATTACAATGCGAGTCTGCATGTTCCAGGGTTGTTAATTAATCTGCAGATTCGGATGCTGCTGCGATAATACTAACAAGAGCTGCTGTAAAACTGCACATTTAAACACGTATATAAAGTTGCTGCACTTCATTTATTAAAGCACCTGTAGTTCAGACTGAGTTCACTCAGCTGTTGTCAGGTGTATTGAATATATCCACCTTTAATAGAAACATTATCTCCTCCTGATACCAGTAAACGAAGCACGTTGTTTATGAGCCCAGGCTCCGTCCTCATCTTCCCTCGTAGGTTTTGTTTGTGTCTTGAACCCTTTAAGTGCCACTTTACACTTTCAGCCTCTCGCAGACGGCTGACAGGTGCCTGTTTTCTGCCCCCCCGTACGGAGGGATGATATCTGGC
>CAAKHC010019486.1:39045-51832 GCA_901007825.1 Macroramphosus scolopax | reverse complement strand
TAAGTATTCAAGTTTAAATCAAACCACAATTCAAAGCAGTTTTGCGACCAGAATTACACACCTTGCGAAAAACTAATAGGTGGTCAATGGCTTGACTCGCACTGATCTTGTGACTCCTTTTTTTCCTAGCTGGATGAGGTGACAGGATGTGCAACAGGAGGAGTATAGTGGACATGTCGCTGTCCAAACCTGGTTTGGGAAAGTGATTAAAAAAAAAAGATTCAGAATAAGGGATGATAATGATAAACCATGTTTTCTGATTCTGATTCTAATGAGATGGCATGTTTTCAAAGTGTTATTAGGCTGTGAGCTACAGGGCCTTACTGTGCAACCCCCTCCACAAAAACAACTTTTTCTTCTAATAAAGGTCTGACCCTGCTGAACATGAGTTATAGATTTACATGAAAATCAATGCGTTGACAATACATTGGAAATACATAGGGGGAAGGTGTGATGACGGTCTTTGCATGTTTACTCATATCCAGACGACATGAGCTTTGGGAAATGTATGGTTTGAGTGATTTAAATCGACTTTCCCTAAATAATAGAGACCAAAATGTATAGTCTTTCTAGAGATAAAAAGCCTATGCATTTTGGTCTCTATTTTGAGAAAGATAATTACACCACTCAAACCATATATTTTCTTCTAAACATTCAACATTTTAAAGCTTATGTCCTCTAGATGTGATTAAGCATGCAAAGACAGATTAGATGTCAGACCTTCCCCTATGTCATGGACAGTCATGTTCCTACAATGCATTTCCAATGCATTGAAACGCATTGATTTGCAATGTAAATCTATTCATGGGGCTGAAAATGGTAGTGGAACCTAACTCCACCCTTAACACTGACATTTTCAACGCATTAACTTATTGCCATGCCTAAACCAATAAACATTTACCTTGGCGGTGATCTACAGATGACTCCACTTGTTCCTCTCTGGCAGATTGTAAAAGGCATTGCAGTAATGGGGTCTGTACCAGGGCGGCAGCTTCTTTAATCAACTTCGGCTTGTATGAGGGCCACCTTCCCAGAAGTCTGGCTGCTGCTTCTGCTCCAAAGAGAAGACTGAAGTCTTGAAGAACCTGGAACATAACACAAATGACAGTGCAATTTAGAATAACGCAGGCGAAAAGCAGAATACTTCACTTGTAGCATTTACAGACTTACCAATCCTTTTGTGTCCAAAAGTCTTGGGAACATGGACAGGACTGATGCTGAGGTTTCAGGATTGTGGATGAGCCTCTGCCGGAAATGGAAGGTTTCTTGCATCTTCTGGAAGATGGTGTCACGCTCATTGGTATGAGCCATCAAAGAAATGGCCTCTTTGCATTGCTCATCCTGAAGCTGATCTTCTTGACTGGTGTCCCTGGCGAGTGTTGGACCACCTCCCATCACAACAGCAGCCTTCGGGGAACTAGGTGACTCGGGCTGAAGTTTGGTCTTCCGTTGAATAGTCTTGAGCCTCCAAGCCAGGAAGCCTGATCCACTTTGGGCATCATAGAAATGCTCCTAACAAAAACACAAGTCTCTGTAATCTCCGTCCTTTCAATGAAAGACCAGAGTACTCTGGGAGAGAAATTTACACCTTCTCTTACATCACCCCTGCACGATACTATATTCTTTCATGAACTAATATTTACAATTAAAGCCTACAGCCGAAATGTCTGGCTGTATTTATTTAAACTGTTTAGATGCAAGTGGAACTGCTGTAAAAAAGAAGCAATATAGCACTCATGATCATGGCGTTGATAATGGACTGACCCGCGACAGTGACTAACCACACTGTCTACAGCCTTGTGGTTTTGGCAGAAACCACAATCACTGTGCTATATTGCTCAAATATACATCTCCCTTGTCTACTTTTATCACAACCCCAAGTTTGCAGACATTTGTGTCCCAACTTGGTGTGCATGTGTAGTGAACTGAACTGAGAACACAACACACTATATATATTTATCTAATATATATTTCTTTTATACACACACACTATTATGACCAGTTACCCCAAAATATTAAATAGAACTTACAGGGTTTACATCGGGTTTTTCATTTTGATGCCAAGGGCATATTTCTCCTTAGTCAGTCGTTGTGGAATTCTCTAATATGAACAAATAAAATTACAATATTGCGTTCTGTATTACATTAAATGGAAGAACCATGATTAACAAATATGTTCAGGACTAGCATACCCCTCTTTTTCTGTCATGTGTGCTGCTGAAATGTTCACCATCTGCCGTCTGGAACTGTCACATATACTCCCAGTGTCCTCGTACTCCTTCAGGACCGTTGCACCACCAGGTTTCTCGAGCAGAACATTCTTCACAAACTGAAAACATCCCAAAGACACGCATCACGAGCAAATAGTCTTAACATTCACCAATACAAAGTGAAAACTGTACATTTGAGTAATGTCCTGCCTATTTTTTACAAAAGAAATGCACACACCAGGTGTTGGACAAAAAAGTAAAAGTATAGCAAAAAGACTATCCGACATTCATATTTTTAAGCTTCACCCATCTTAACAAAACCACAACGCAAGCGGGTAGACATTTGCTGTATTTCCACTGCCTTATTAACAATTAAACAGAATTTAAACAGAAGTGTCCAGTATATGAATATTTGCATCCTTACATCTCTCGCTGGAGCACACTGCAAACACCTCTGCCTCCAAGCATGCCTTCTTGCACAGGCTAAGTTCAATCTCACTATCCTGACTACTTGACGAGGAAAATGTATCCGTGAGGCTACTTGAAGACTCATTGGCAGGCGACTCTAGCAAAGGGGAGGAAAAACACCTTCAGGTACACTTAAACCATGAATGCCGCAATTCCTCACACATGTCTACATTGCAACTCCATGCAAGTCGGTGTTTTAGTGTGCGTGTGCGAGCATACTACCCTATATGTAACCCAAGCATGAAACCTACCTCCTTCAGAATCATGGATGACCAAGCACACTTCCTTTATAACCAACTCTGGAAACACGTCAGCGTCGACTTCAGTTCCTCCATCATCAGTCACTGTCAAGGTTTTGTCTTCAGGAATGGAGAACTTTCCCCCGAACTGAAATATAACCACAAAAAAAAAAAAGGATCAAAAGTATGCTGCCATAACTTATGCCCAAAGAGTTTCACACAAAATGTTCTTCTCCAATTCTCCTTTCTTAGGTAGATGTTTTAGCAACCACAATTAAAACTCAATCAACTAATAATAATAATCTTCCATTAGGTATGTATTGATGCAATTTAAGACTGATTTACGTTATAGTAGACCAGAGCCATGCTGATTATACCATTTCCTCACATAGCTTTTACCCAAAATGGTCCTGAAGCACCCAAGCAGTACCCTAGAGCGGTGGTTCCCAATCACTGCCCTAGAGATCTAGAGGTAGCGCAAGCAAATTTGAATTCGTAGCTAGCTAGTTGCAAGTCTAGCATGTGGGTCTGGGTTTCCAGGCTACCCACGCAGCACAACTAGCTAAACAAGTTCCGTTCAGCTAATATTAGCACCGCCAACTTCAGACAACCACCTCTTCACATTAACCTTGTATATATCATCATGTTAATATTTCAATGTTAGATAGCACTTATCCTATGAACATATCCAAACATGGCTCAGATATCTTCACATATTTCTTTGTGTTCACGTACGTCACCTTGACAATCATGGCATCCGCTTCGGGAACAGGCTAGCGCTACCCTGACTTTATCTGATGATGAGAAATGCAAAACCTTTCAAATGTCACTAATTTCAACATGGGCTAGAATTCTAGTTAACTGGACAAAAATCATTATCTAATTAGTTAGCTTGCATGTGGATTGAACATATGTTACCAAATGGAGTCACCCAGTACTCCCATTATACACATTATGACAACGCCACTCCCAATTATAAGGTGGGAGACCCAAGGTACATATTATATTCAGTTAACTTCCCAGAAGGTAAGTGTTCAGTTTTAGTGAACAAATAATGGTCGGTTTTGAATGAAAGAATATAGATTTATTCACATTGAGAATTGTACAAAGTATCTATATATTTAATGAATTAAAAACTACTTCCACATGTTGCGCAATAATAAAATGCATAAGACTATTAGAAGAAGACAGATAGAATAGCTTGGCTAAATAGCAGCACTGAACTGGACTCATTGAAGTCTGCACGTACACAGGTTAACCACTGCAAATAAGCAAGATAAAAACTCAGAGCCAAGTGTACTTGGCATTAAAGATCACTGCAAATATACGCTCAAAGGCCAAAAGCCATGAACACCACACCATAAAAGGGCAGCAATCAATTAAGTGCCAATCTGCAGTATAAGCATTAACCAAGTATAATTCTGTCTAGCTGTAGCCTCTCAATTATTTGGACAGCTTATGATTTGCTTTTAAAAGCCACCTGGGCTATCGTACTGCAACTCAATACAGCACACAAATTAAAATACCAAAACAATGTAGCAGCATAAAGTATAAAAACAAAACGGTAAAAAGAACAGCGGTCAACAGTGAAGCATAATCTGTAATACAAACAAAACATTGAATTAGTCTCACAATCTTCCCTGGTGCTATAGAATTTTTGCTGATGTGTGGTTACAATCAGAATCAAATTCTGACTACAGCTTCGACTTCAACCAAACATTTCCAATACAGCTACACAAGCACCACTAAAATATATCCAATGTACTTTACAATGTTCATCATTAAAGTTGACACATACCCTGTTAACAGGTGATATGGGGGTAAACAGGTGATCAGGGAATGCCCAGGTTGCAAACCGTTCGCTCGGTCCCAGCACCGCCTGCCTGATAAAATACACCAGCATGAGAACTCATTCATAAAAAGCGGTTGTGCTATCGCAATACAAAAGTCAGCCTACCTCCAGACCCATGTGCAAACACACACATGCACACACTAGCAGGGCTCTAGATGGCCGCTTAGACGCACATCTAATAAAGAGATAAACATAACTTGTTGAATGTCAAAACGTTAAAATCCACTTTGGGAAATGTTTGTGCTGTTGCCGTACACAAGTAAGCCTACAATGTGTCGCTACGCCCGTGTGCAAACACACACATACACACGCCGACACAATCGGGACTGTGCTCTAGCTCTGAGCTCCTAAACAAACGCATAACAGAGAAAACATGTACGTAAGTAACTGGAGGATGTCTACATAAATCGAACTAGGAACATAACACTAAATCATTAAAACAAAGGCCTACCGTGACGCAAAGAGCACAAACAAACAACCCGCCGTGCAACAGGGAAGAACCCGGGGAAACATTCTAACGCTCTGCCTGGCCGGCTGCCTAATATGTTGCTCTGAAGGGGTGGTGCTACTACTCACACCGGTTCACAGTCCCACTGATTACACATAGTAACTTATTACCGAAATGCGAGGTCATAGCAAACCATACTCTAGCAACTAGTCTAGGCTATTGATTCAGGTTAGCTAGCGAGTAACTCATTTACAAAGCAAAGCCTTGTAACGTTATATGCACTATGCTAGCTACCTTACCTGACAATGTGGACCTGGCTAACGCACGGACCATTCACACTACACAATGAAACACGTCCAATAAAATTGAAATAAATAGATGGATATGAATCAGTTAAAAGTTATACTTGGCCGACCAACTTCATGTTCAATGTTGACCTAGTGCCGTTGACGTTTGACTAGGAGCGGAAAGGTTAGCAGCTATCCTAGCATGGTCCATTGTTCAAACCTAGCGTTTTATAAAACGCAAAATCACAGTTATACATCGGAAAAAGCAACAGACAAATACTGGTTGTTTTATCTATCGCTGTCTTTCAAAAGTCGACTCATAAACATAAAACTCACCTACCACAGAACCATGTAGACCACGTTGCACTCGCAACAGTTGGCGAAGTAATGGCAGACTTCTTGGGAAGTTTGAAATGGATGTAAGATATCCCGGATGGAACTCCCAACACCAATAGGTGTTAATTGATACGAACGCTGTCAAACAACGATGTCATTTTATTGAATCTACACCAGTAGTGTTGGAATCAAAACAAAACAACCCATGCACTTTTCATCAGCCAATCAGAAGCTAGAATTCCATGAAGGGGTGGTGGAAATATCGTTTGCTTTTCATCAGCCAATCAGAAGCAAGGATTTCCATTAAGGCGGGACCCAGACAAGCCAATTTTCATCAGCCAATCAGAAGCAAGGAGTCCATGAAAGACGCTTCATGAAAGGCAGCAGCATTACAATGCATCAGGTGTATAAATAAGGGAGAAGCAGATTATTACATATAGAAACTACTTTTTCAACAAGAGATTACTACATTTACAGACAAAGAAAATGAATGCAAGTACGTTTTTGACAGAGGTGCTGAAAAGAAAGAAAACAAATATCTGTCCAAAAATGGGCTCAACCACAAACCAAGATATTACTGGTGGGGGAGCTTCAGCTGATATAAAAGATATTAAGGAGAAGCCTACAGCTGACCTCCAGGCAGAGAATTCTCTACTCAATGCAGAGCTGCTGAGGCTCAAAGTTTCACACAGGGAAGTCGTCAAAAGGTGTGAAACTGCTGAAGCGCAGGTTGAGTTAGTACGTAGGGACTTTCAGAAAGAGGTCGAGGCAGGGCAACAGAAGAACTTTCTCCTCAGTGAACAGCTTCAGAAGCTGACAGTTTCACACCAGGTTGTCAGCAGCCTGTATGAAACTAGTGAAGAGCAGCTTGGGTTATTGCTTCGGGACTTTGAGAAAGAGGTCGAGACTCTCAACCTCCGAATCAACGAGTACCAGCAGAAAGTAGCTGATCAGGAGGAAATCATGAAGACAGTGCGACAGGCAACATTCACGCTGGAGGAGGCCTTCAAGGAAAACAAGTCTCTTCTTAAAGAGGCGGAGGCAGGGCAAGTGAGGAACTTTCTCCTCAGTGAAGAGCTTCAGAAGTTGACAGTTTCACACCAGGAAGTCAGCAGCCTGTATGAAACTAGTGAAGGGAAGCTTAAGTTAGTGCGTCGGGACTTTGAGAAAGAGGTCGAGACTCTCAACCTCCGAATCGACGAGGACCAGCAGATTATAGCTCATCAGGAGGAACTCTTCATTGAGATGGAGCGACAGGCAAATGCCCTGCTGGACAACGCCTCCATGGAAAACTGGTCTCTATTCAAAGAAATGGAGGCAGAGCGACTGAGGAACTTACTCCTCAATGAACAGCTTCAGAAGCTGACAGCTTCAGAAGAGCAGCTTGAGTTAGTGCGTCGGGACTTTGAGAAAGAGGTCGAGACTATCAACCTCCGAATCGACGAGGACCAGCAGAAAGTAGCTCATCAGGAGGAACTCATCAAGACAGAGCGAGTGAGGAACCTTCTCCTCAATGAAGAGCTTCAGAAGCTGACAGTTTCACACCAGGAAGTCAAAGAGAACCTTGAGGCAGAAATGCAGCTGCTGAAGCGCCAAATCAGCAGGCAGTCTAGGAAGAAGACAAAAGCAATCTTCCAGACACAGGACAAGACCAAAAAGTCTCAGAAGAAGAAGAATGTTTTTAAGAGGCTTTGCCACGCTCTGGGACTGAAGAAGGACAAGAAGCAGTAGTCCAGTGAAACACTGCAGCTCACTCCTCCCATTCAATTGACAAATCACAATTACAATTCAATTATAAAAAGAAAAAAATGAATTATAAAAAAACATTAGCTTTTTTATATGATTCATTTTTTAATCCAAATTCCAAATGTTGTAATCATAACAATTTTTAATAAACTTCCTAAACCTTATTTCAGTGTTTGTCCAGTTCCTATAGAAGCTTCTGATAAAAGGAGATTTTCTCCTCATGAATCAGGACCGAGAAACGCCAGCTGCTGTGACGCTACACACATCTGATCCTTCATATCAGTGTGTGTGAAGCTCCAACAACACTGTTGCATGGAAACAGTGACAAAGCCAGCTTCGGCTAATTTCGTCTCCACGGAAAACTTTCATATTGAGTCAGTAAACATCGTCAGTGGAGTTGATAAGATAGAACAATTGATGTTTGTTTAAAGTGTTGGAATCCATAAGACAGTAATCTCTCTCAGCACTTTGTGTCTTTAAATAATTCAGGTAAATAACACTAACACTATAACACTACTGCCAGCCTCTCATTTATACTCATAGCCTCTTTTAGACCGCAGCAGCTTTTTAGAGTTAGCTTTAAACTCCTGTAGCATAAAAGAATTGATTGTGATTTACCCCCACACAGGTAAGCGCTCCGAATGAGTAGAACTCGAGGCTGGTGTATCAAAAGTGTTTAAGTTTTATTTGACATCATTTTTATTCAACCGTATACATGTTAAAAACGTCCATAAAACCAAAGGGAGGGAATGAATAATAGAGGGGGATCTAAACCAAGAGGGTATTAAAGCTTAAAGGCTTCCGGAAATTATACAGGGGGCGCCAGTTAACTAAAGACAGCAAAGTAATCAAACCAAAATCTAAATATGAACAAAACTCAAAATCAAATAAAGCAAATTAAAGATAGAAAATCAACACAGCAAACAAAATCCAAATCATGCAAAAACTGATCTTTGGCCCCGTATCTTTCCTCTTATTGCACTCGACACGTTAAGAATGGCCCAGTATCCACCCCACTACTTGTATATTGCACAACGCTCGTATTGCATAAACCTCCCTACTCAATATGGCACATGGGAAAGACAGTGAACAGCGGTGGCGACCTGTCCGACAACAAAGCATAAATAAAACATTTAGTTATGGCTCTCCAAATACGAAATACACACATCAGTGACAAGCAGAAACAAAAATGAAACAAACATACCCAGTGTATAAAACTCAGGGCCAAGCTTTAGGCCATGAGCCTCCTGCCTCCAGGTCTCTGCACCAACACTCCAGTGGCGCTTCTCAGAGAACTAGGCCACAATCTAAGCAAACCCTTATATGCACTGGCCTTAAAGGGCCAGTGCTACACTCCATTGACGGACGATATAGACAAACAGAATATTGATAAATAGTAAGGTGCCAGAACAGTTTCAATAGTGACGACGCTTCAAGTCTCTGGAGCTTGAACAAGGATACAAATCAAATTATTGTTTTTGGTGTAAACAAAGAAAGACTTCAAGTTTGTGCTCATCTCAACAGTCATTGAAAAGTAGAAATTAAGCACAGAAAACCTTTGTGTCATAAAATTAAACCTACCTTCTACCATCTTCAAACTATCATAAGGAGAGTCATGATGTCACAAAATGACCTCAAGAACATTGTTCGTACCTATCCTTCAAGTCTTCAAGCGTCCTTTAGCCACTGTGCTGCTCAAATTCGCAAAAGAAAGTTTTATATTCATCAAACTACTCAGTGACCCCTCTTGTCATTTGAAAGGAGACATTGTCGTCTTGTCTTTCCACTCGTGTGTGCAGGTTCCGCCTCTCCTCTGTCTGTTAAACGTGAAGAAGTATGAACGCTGCACCTGAAGGATTGATGGGGTGTCTAGTTTCGACTGACACATGCATCAAAACCCAAAAATGAAGTTGTTTTACATCAGAAACACTTTGCTTTCCTCTGCCACCAGTATGCAACACCACTCCAGGCTGCCTTGTTGTGTTTTTCGGCGGGGATATCCCAGCAGCACTGGCAGAGAGCGCAGCCATATCACTGTATACTGTGTTTTATTTTTAGGGTCGGTACGTTGCACTTTCTGACATGTTTGATGTGTTTGCATGTCTCGGCATGACGTGTGTGTAGGCCCACATAAATAACACAACTCTCAATATCTGTGCGTGCAGTAAGGGGGGTTGCGGATGTTCCTTCTGCCGCGCTGTCTTGCCGGCACTTTTTTTTTTTTCGCTGACAGGTCTGATCAGAAAGTGATGACAGCCTATGATTGTCAAAACGCCTGTCGCTGAGTGGCAGCTCAGCTTTGGCTCTGCCTTATTTTCCACTTCCCTTCCCCCTGGTTTTGTCACATCTCTTTCCCAGCAGCGGGGTTGGCTTAACTCAGAGTGAAGGTAAGAAGAGATACGTGCAGGCTGCATGAGGAACTCAATCTCGCTGTGTGGTGTTAAGACCATTGTAGATGTCACGCGTTAATACTCCCACGGCAGTGCAGGAGCGAGCCCGATAGTGACAGTGTGGGAGTTTATCCAGGAATTGGAGAGCTGAGTTTGGTGAGTGTCTTGACAAACAAAGCAGAACTGCTACTTGCATTGTGTACTGGACAGGTATGACAGGAGCAATATACACGTAGCTTCAGGTATACCCAAAAAACTTCACATAGTGCACCAACAAATACATTTCACAATAAAGTTCCCCTTTACTTTGAGTGTTGATCATCTCCAAGACGACAAAGAAATCTGGAAAAGCTCTAGAGACGCTAAGGAGAAGCTTTTCCTGCAAGCTGCAAAGTATCCATTTCGTCATCTTCCATGCTAACCTGCAGCATATTTAGGTCTTCAAACACAGTGTGCGAGAGACAGAATGAATTTGCAAAAAGTCTCCACTTCACAGGAGTTACAAAAGTCACAGGCCAACTTTCATCTGCTCCTCAACACGTCTATTTGTATATTCATATTAATGAGCTATTGGACTTGTTGTTGGCGATGCATTTAGCATTATTGGAATAAGCGAATCCCAGTTCCCTCCTTGGCAGCTGACAGAGAAAGATTGCAGTGCCCGAGTGACAAAGGACCAAGGCCTGCAACTAAATCACTGTATTGGCATTGGCAATGAAAGCTGAATCTCATCCCTGGACTTGTAAAAATGACTCTACCCTTCACTTCGGGCATTAAGTGGATTGTTTTTTCTATTATCACATCTCTTAAAGACATGCAAGTCTACGAGCGGTTGCTTGGAGAAGGGGAAGAGGAACACAAATGGCATGATAATTTACGACTCCCTTCGCTTCGTGACTGTTTCAACTTCTGCCTCTGTGTCTGTGCAGAGGAGGATTTTGGCCTCAAAGCAAAGAGTGTAAACATCAGACGGGCTGGCAGTTAACCTTTGAGTCAGCCAATAATCCCCAAACACAGCAAAACTAGTCAGTTTTAAATCATCAGTGTCTGCTGCATGGAAAAAGGAAACATTTGTTTTGTTGGGAATTCACTCTTTGACAAGATAATATTCTATGTTTTTATTATTCTCTGTATAGTAATAGGAATGTTCATAACAATACAGAAGCTAAACATTGTAGTTGCCTTCAAGCTTGATACAGAAATGGAGTTTAAAGAGGGTCCACATGTACAGTGACATTGTTGCAAAATAAAAAATGATTATTTGTCTTTCTAGAATTGAGGACAGCTCGATAGGTGGACAATAGGTGACTTTTGTCAGGTCATGAGCAAACATGAGCTAGCTATGTGCGATTGACCTGGATGAAACAGTTGATATAAAGTAAATGTTCACCTTAAGGTGTTGAATGTTGACGTTCTTCTGAAAAAAAGCTTCACTCAAGTGATGTTGTATGAGGCTAAACTCGGGTTAGGTAGTGACAAGGTTTACTGTTTGCTTTTGTGACTTCCAAACTGGCGAGAAGTCGAGCCAGAGCTCAAAAGCCAAGTGTTGCCCATCAGCGGGCTTCTGGAAGTTGGCCAATCAAAAGAAAATGGGCTTTTAGGGAGAGGGGCAGGGGTCCTTAAAGAGACAGTACCTTAAAACAACTTTAAGAAAGAGGATGAACTGACTGCATAAAAGGGGCCAGTGTGATCTAAATAGGAATTGTACAAGCTCCTATAATGACGTGCAGAATAAAAGCATAGCATTGTTAATAAGAATATCAAGTCCTTGTATAATGCACAAATCAGGAAGTGAGTATTTTGTATGGCACTTTAACTGAAATGACCTTGATTCATTACCCATCTTAAGAAATTGCTCGGTGATAATTTCATCCTTTACTGACACTGATGAATATTCATGTCAGAGCGAGCTGTGTGAAATGAGAACAAACTGTGTTATGTTATCCCTGTTTTTTACTTCGACCACCGTATTTAACAAAAGGAGTTGGTGAATGAGATTCCACTCAGTCGATAAGGATGCCAAAAATGATCACCACCCAAAAATAAACACAGCAACGTGCATGTTCTGCTGGTCTGGCCAGCCGGGCATCATGTAAGTCCATGACACCAACACTGCTGCACCGCTCCACTTCATCACTGCTGACACATGTCCTACTGTGCCTCTAACTTGAACACGGTCCAAGTCAGCGTGAGTCATCGAAATGCCAGAGGGCATAGGTGAGGAAAGAAAAATGTTAACCATAAAGCCCCTCAATGCAACGTCATAAATACAGAGCTTTTAGTGTAATAGTCCATCATAAAACCTTGTTTTTTTTAATAAAACAGACGTTGGAAGGATTTCACATGCAGTCGCAATATCCCGCAAATATACTTCATATAAATGCAGTATCTGCAAAAAAATGATTTTGCTAAGTTTTAGTTAAAAACAGGATCCTCCACTGCTCCATGAATGAAGGAGCGTCTCTCTTTCTGTTCCTCCTCTCTCTCTCTCCCTTCAGGCCCCTGCACTTCCTCCTGCAGTTCTTCCTTCAAGCCTCTGACAGTGCTGCACATAAAGACACTGCTACCTTTGCATAATGCGAATGCACCTCCTGTAGGTCGAATGAAGCTCCTTCGACATGTGTCAGAAGCTTGCTGTGTAGGCTTGGACTAATGATGGCACAACGGCCAGCCCAC
The DNA here is from genome assembly GCA_901007825.1 of Macroramphosus scolopax. Taxonomy (NCBI): domain Eukaryota; kingdom Metazoa; phylum Chordata; class Actinopteri; order Syngnathiformes; family Centriscidae; genus Macroramphosus; species Macroramphosus scolopax. Next base: position 39,180 of record CAAKHC010019486.1, on the reverse strand, counting down.
TGCCCCTCAGCATATGCCCACTCTCACATATGTGTGTGTCAGGGTGTGTGTGTGTGTGTGTGTGTGTGTGTGTGTGTGTGTGTGTGTGTGTGTGTGTGTGTGTGTGTGTGTGTGTGTACAAGGTAAATCTGTTGG